>JAFBJS010009746.1:168223-179917 GCA_016785265.1 Paraplagusia blochii | reverse complement strand
GATGTGTATAAGAGACAGATATATACACACATATATATATATATATATATATACATCATTTATACTCATTTTATACAACAATGTGTCTTTCAAAACAAGATATTTTCTAAAATAAAACACACGCTCAACAGTGGTTCACAATCCTCTTTTTCTACTTTTTAAATGACTAGGCTTGAATGACTAGGTCCACCTAAATAGGAAACTCTAGATGTATTTACCTATATAAACTGGATATCTTACATTCTAAAATAGATAACATATGTTATACTGTCTGACTCAATACCTATGTGATTCTCACTTTAGGCCAGTGATTAGTATCTTGAAATACATTTTTTTTCCTTGTTCTAATTACTATTATTGATTTTGCTCAGGATCTGCCAACACTCTTTTGGAGATCTACTGGTAGATTCCCATCTACCTATTGGTCGTATTCTAACAAAAACGATTGATGAACGGTAGCTTAGCATACTAGAAAGCTAGCTACTTCATATTACATCTTTTATTTTATGACAGCAATTTAGGCTAATTTCCTAACCACAAATTGCAGGGCACATTTCAAATTTGTCTCCAAGACTTTCACAGGCTTTTAACTGAAAGCAAAAAATATTGTGGAAGCAAATATCATTTGCTGATGCTAATGCTAATACCTAACTAATGGGCAAAATGCTTTGACCAACCCTGTAATCAGCTCTTTATGTGACAACACAAAGCAGTAAGTTCAAACTTTACAACATCCTGAGCAGCTCACTGAGCAGATTACACATTCATAACCTTTGAATTTGACTTTCGCTTCATTTTGGTGGCGTCCGCAAACACCGCAGTGAGCTAAGAAGGGCAGGGAAACATTCATTATTACAACAAATAAAACTCTAATGACCAATTGGGCCTGTTGATAAACAGAAGAGTGGGATGGGACGAAAGCCCATTGTCTGGTTGAATCCCCTGTAACCGTATTTAACAGTGTTTTATTTTACGAGAGCTTTTTAGTGTGGATGGAGAACAGGAGATTCCTCTGTGTCTGAGGAGCTCGCTCCGTGCCAGTGAGCTCAGCCTGCCATAAAAACTAATCCAGCCACTTAACAGGCGCAGTGGACATAACTGTGATTTATTTATGTTACCCTGCATTAAAAGGGACTGTTCAGGAGGTTTTTTTTTTATATTTATTTTGAGAGGGGGTACACTTTGGACCAGTCGATAAGGCTCATTGAAAAACAGAGGAGAAAAAGAAAAACATGGTGCACAATTGAACTTTGGATTTATGAGAATGAGGCAGCCAATAAGAAGTGGTAGCCCAATAAAGTCACATTAAAGAATTGTTGAAACGATGCTACCAAGTTAATCACAATATGTGATCAAGTTAATCACATTAATGACATTATGTATTAATCATCTTTCAATCATCTTGCTTTTTTCATACCTTTTTAGCAATGTTGGGCTAAATATTAGCCTAACTATTTTTTAATTTTAGTAGTTTTGGGGAACTTTTGTGCTAAGTTTCAGGTATATTCTAGCAGACAGGATAAGACTTATCAATTCATCTTTTTTATCAAAAGGTACCTTTCATCTTTAGCTAGCAGTCACAATGCTATATTTTAACTGAGGGGGGTTGCAGTAAGTTAGTACTACCAATTTATTTACTATGTAGGGAGGAAATGGGAGTTTAGTTAGCTGGAATGAACAGCTAACAGTAATTGTTGATCATTTGTCTCCTTTTTTCCCCTCCCAACACCCTGAAAACACAGCACAGAAATTATGTTTTACAACCAAACAAACCACAAGCTAAACACCTTCCACTGTACGTACCACATCGGCTTTCGTACAAGTAGCTTTAAATCTGCTACCATACTTCAAAAAGCCTCAGCATCCCTTTAAGCTGCCGATTAACATTCTCTAAAAACCGAGCAAGTGATGTCAGTGCTCTGTGGCCGTGCATGAAGCCCCCATGCTCCCCATGTGTTAAAGGAATTATGGGCCGACTTGTTGAAATGGGGCCTCCTGGGAGAGCAGTTCTCTCTGCAGGGGAAACAACCACTGTGTTTCACATCAATAACAGGAGCTGTCAGATGGACACAGTCACACTAGTGTCCTTTTTCTGTTCATTACACACTGTCCTTGGTGGCTAGAAACCCAAGTGGGTGAACTGTGTTCTGACACGGAGAAGGTGGGGTTTTATTGTGTAAGAGTTCTGGTTGTTTTTGTTTCTTGTAACTAATGTGATTTTTGAATCTGAGACATGGTGGCAGGTCTGAATTGGTTTATATTTAAGTAAAATGTCCCCAATATGTATATTTATAATAACTTGGAAATTTTTTTCACGCCTTTTTTAATAATTCTCTGAAAAAAAAATCTGCATCTTGTGCATTTATAGTAAAAGCATAAACATAACTATTTATTTTTAATAATTCATTTAACACTTTTTTAATGTTCTAACAATTCTATTTCAGTTTTATTACACAATAATAACAATAATTTAAAATTGTCATACTATTTAACATCACATAAGATTTCTATCTTAACCCAGACTTACACGGGTGTAACCTTTGTATCATTCTTAATATATCTAACCCTTCAGTATGGAAATGTTACTGTGCATTTTTTTGTTTGCATTTTATATTGTATATATTTATATTTACACTGTTACCACTTACATACAACTAGCAGGATTTATATGTTCAAAGATGATCATGTTCACTTAAAAACCTCTTAAATGTATACTATTTTCCATTTTCTTTTTAGCAACTACCAACTAACGTACTGTCAGAGAAGTTGGCTTCCACCGTCAATTTTTTGTTTCTTCCACATCATCCATAATGTTACAAACATTTGATTAGTTATGACTAAATGATATTTATTGCTTCTATATAATCTTGACATCGGCCTTATTGCCTCTGTTTGTTTACACACACTAAATTCATGTAATGGTTACACATATTGAAGTTTAAACTAGTTTTATAAGTGGGTTTACCTCACTAAACTAAACTATTACTAATGGTTTCCTATAATTATTACTCACACTGAAGAAAGTTTTATTTGCCAAAGCATGTTGATAAGGCAACAGCTAGTCTGGCGTTTGTATAGTTATGTTTATAGTTTGTTTATCTCCCAATTTTTCACATTAAAACTTATTTTTTGACGTTTTACACTGGGGTTATTTCAGTAATAATCTGTGGGGAATCAACTTAAATGACAAGAAAAGTCTTCGTAAAGCTCTTCTCTGTAATGTCTGAAATGACTCTTTGACTGATTTTATGATTCAAAATCGTCTTACCTCAATAAATATAAATATTACTTATTTTATTGTGTCATTAAAATATTAAATGCCTCTATTTAGTCTTCTTGGCCCAGTAACAGCTTGACAACAGCTCTAGTTCCTCTGCAATGTTAGCATTTACCTAATAAGCATCCTAAATGGGATTATTTCAATGATAAATGATGGGAAATCCATTTAAATAACATGGAAAGCAACTTAAAACTCTTGTTTATAACATCTGCATTGTTTTTTTATGATACGTATCAATTTTTCCTTAACCACTCAATGTAAATCTCGCATTTTAACATATATTTCTGTGCCTTCTGCCCAAATAAACGTAAATATTACTCACTTTATTGCGTCATTTTAATATCAAACGTCTCTATTAACTCTTATTAGCTCAGTAACGGTTTGACAACAGCTTCGGTTGCTCTGCAATGTTAGCATTTATCTAAAAAAAGCATCATAACTAAGGTTATTTCGATGATAAATTATGGGAAATCAATTTGAATAACATGGAAAGTCAACTTAAAACTCTTGTTTATAACGTCTGCATTGTTTATTTTTATGATACGTATCAATTTTTCCTTAACCACTCAATGTAAACCTCGCATTTTAACGTATATTTCTCTGCCTTCTGCCCCAATAAACGTAAATATTACTCACTTTATTGCGTCACTTTAATATTAAACGTATCTATTAACTCTTATTAGCTCAGTAACGGTTTGACAACAGCTTCGGTTGCTCTGCAATGTTAGCATTTATCTAAAAAAAATCACAGGGGTATTTTCGATGATAAAATATGGGAAATATATTTGAATAACATGGAAAGTCAACTTAGAAGTCTTGTTTATAATGTCTGCAAAGATTTCTATAGTTCAAATCAATTTTTTCTTGACCACTCCATGTACACCTCACATTTTAACGTATTTTCGGGTCGGTTTTACCCCAATGAATAAAACTATTACTCACTTTATTGCGTCATTTAAATATTAAACGTCTCCATTAACTCTTGTTAGCTCAGTAACGGCTTGACAACAGCTCTAGCTGCTCTGCAATGTTAGCATTCACCTAAAAGAAATGTCCTAAAACGTGTCAGTTATTGTTTTTCTTCTATTTTCTTCCCTAATACATTGCCTGCGAACAGTTCCAGAAATGTTTGGGTGCCACATTGATTCAACAGGGATCCTAGGGGAGAGGACGCAGCAGAAACAACGACAGGAGCCAGGGACCCTTCCCAAAATGAAAAAAGAAGACGAAAACCTCCAGGACTGTGTGCATCGATGTACATCTGTGTCTGTGAAAGACAGTGTGTGTGCAAAGAGAACTTACGTGTGGATAAGGACAAGGCGCCGGGAGTGTGCAGCAGGAGGAAAAGCAAACAAAAATCCAGGACGCCTTTCATTTTTCCTGTTTCTTCTCCGCTCTGGTCCTGATGGATCCCAGTCCAGTGGGTCAGTGTCCTCCTACGGTGCTGCTGTCGCCTCTTCCGTTCCGAATTATATACAGGAGGTGAAAAATACACACACTCAGAGACAGAGAAGCAGCACGCGTTCAGGCTCCCAACTTTTTAATCAACAACTATGAGGAAATTAAGGAGCGCAGTGGGAAAAACGCTTAAGTGGAGCAAAAAGGAGACCCGGAGGAGCCTCCCTGAGGAGCCATGCGACCAGTGAGTCCAGACAGAAGGACAGAACGGTGAGGAGACCAACTCCTGGTCTGGAGTTTTAGTTCTTCTTAATGCTTCCTGCAGCCAAGTCATGCACAAGTTCATACTTTCCTAGGCCCCGCCTCCCTCCTCTCTCTCTCTCCCTCTCTCTCCCTGTCTCACCTCCCTTCCTCTCAAACACACACACACACACACTGTCACCCCGTTTTACTCAAAAAACACACTCATTTAATCACAGTCCCTCTCCATTTCTCCCTACACCATGTAAAAGTAACTATACACTTTAGTTATCCATTAAATTCCATTTTTACAGCAATGTTTGGACACTTTAAGTGTTTTATTGTTTTTCAAACTACTGTAAAACAATGTTCATTTTTTTAATCAACATAACATAGATTTTAATGTTTCCCGTTTATCATATTCACGTTAAAACCTCTCAAACGTGTGCTGTGGTAACTAATTTTTTTCCATTTTCCCTTTTGCAAACACTGTTAACGCCTGGTCAGAGATTTTGGAATCTATTTCTGCCACAGTTATTCATTTAATGTTTTTCCGCGGCAGTGGTGGCCCAGTGGTTAGGGTAGCAGACTGGGATCCGCAAGGTTTCAGGTTCTAATCCACCAACTGCCGGGTTGCCACTGGTTTGCTTTTAATCAAAGCACAATCCAGACTCACATAACCTCCAGTAGACTCACCACCCACAGGAAGGCTCACAGTGTGGTACAGTGTGATTTGGGTGGCAGTTGTGGAGACTGTTGCCCCTGTGACCCAGCAACATAAATGCAGATGAACGCTATGAATCCATTTATCCGTCTTCATTCTCTATTCTGTTACCGGCTCACAGTGGCAGCAGTCTCCACAACTGCCACCCAAATCACATTGCACTGTACCATAACTTCCTGCCAACTGCCCTAACCTGGATTTGAACATGCCCAGGAGGTGAACTTTGGAGTTTCACACCGAAGACAGAGAAACTGCCTCTGAGCCAAGGCAGGCCCTAATGTTATAAATGGGGAAATTTAATTAGATACTAAATTATAATAACTTTTATTACCCCTCTAACATCTTGACAGCAGCATTTACACACCCTATAGTCCTGTTTTGGTTACACAGAGTATTTGTGTGGGTTTCCCTCACTAAACTGAACTATTACTAATAACACAAACACAGGTGCACGCACACTCCCACGTTTCATTTCCTGTCTCTATATCCTGATCCTTCTTCCCTCACTCCTGGTTGATGATGGGCAGGAGAAAGTCACTCTCACTGACTCATCCTCTCTATGTCTTTGTCTGTTGTAGTTTCCATGCCTGAGGTGTCTGTACTGCCCTCCACCACAGGAGAAGGTTGAGTCACGGGTTAGAGTAACAGTAAAGGTTCATCTCCTATGTCAGTGGAGGAGTGACTCGGGTTTAGTCACCTCATTAACTAATTCAAATTCAACCAGTTAAACTCTACTGCACTGACAACCCATCTGACCATTGGACTTCACAAAAGCTTGATAACAATGATATAAGTTTAATATGAGACTTAAACAAACCTGAGAGGAAATAAAATTACGGTTTAAAAATTCTTGCAACGAAGAGAATATTTTACTCAGTCACTGCAGCAGTAGGTGGCACCGATTATGAGGTGATGTCAATAGGGTGTGTTTGTTGTGAGTGGTTCTATGTTTGTTTTTAGGTGATGTAGTGATTGTATCTCAGTGAATCAATTATTGGTTGGGCTTCGTTAGCTGATTGAGAGTGTTTGATTTTAATTAGTTGAGCTTTATTTTGGGCAGTTGATGGCCTAGTGGTTAAAGAAGCAGACTTGGGTCCGCAAGACCCCCGGTTTGAATCCCCTTACCGCCAAGTTACCACTGAGGTCCACTGAGCATGGCACCGTCCCCACTCCTCCCTGGACGCTCAAAGCTGCCCACTGTTCACTTTGGTGATGGGTTAAATACAGAGGAGTTTGATTTCTTATTTGCAAAGTTTTACTTCTTCCATTTTATGGAATTCAATTGCATTGGTTGGATTTTATTAAGAAACATTTATATGTTGAGATAGATAGATGGGATAGACAGACAGGTAGATGTTGGTACATAAACGTTGCTATTGTTATCCATAATATATAGAAAATGCCAAAAAAAAAATTCCATTGCTTCTTTCTCGGTGTGACCTTTAAAGGGTTAATAGAGCTGTTTATACAGTAGTTCTGCTTAATCTGTGAGTGTAGGGTTCTATTATTTCTTGCTCTGGTACTTTTGCTTCTTGGAGAGACAGATATTCTCTGAGGTAAAATGTGTTGTACAAAGTTTTAGATCCACCAGGTAAGAGTTAACCTGTGCCCCGTGATTGACGGCTGTAAGTGTTGCTCCAGGTCAAATAAATTTGCAGTGGTCAAGTTCACTCTGAGGTCGATCGCTTCATCTTCCGACCTTGGTTACCCTCTGGTTCCCATTTTTACCTGGAGGGGTTTTCTTTTTTCACCAGGATCCACAGGATGTTGTTTACTTTGATGGGCACCAAGGTCTGATTCAGACTCAGTTTATTCTGCTCCAGACTGGCATTTCCTAATAAACATCCTTGCTGGATGTTTTGGCCTTCATGTTCTTTACAACAACTTTTATAATTTCTGCCAAAATATTGTGAACTATGAGTGTAAAGATGTAACTTTTTTTAATTGCTTTTTTGTAGTCTAAAAGAACCTCCTAAAGCCATATATGCTTTATTTTATCACAATTAATTAAATTGTTATATTAACGAAATTCATGCAATTACAACTCACTAAACAAAAGCATGACAAACACATTTTTATTTTCTTAAAGTGTTCCAAATGTTTTATTAAAAGTCAATGTATAAGTATTAATGTGACTGAAAGAATCAGTTCTTTTTAGATTTTAATCATTTTTTTTAACACCAACACTATTATACTTAAACAATGGTGTTTGAGATTTAACATGAAGTGAAATTATTTTTGCTTACTAGATTAAATAGTATAAGTAGTGAAATAATTGTTTTATCTTTCCAGTAACGTGGATTAAATTATGTAAAAAAAAATGTAAATAAGGTTGGATCAGAACTACAAAATGAGCAATTAAAAAATAATGTGTCATGATGGTGGTCAGAATTTTAATGAAAGTGACAGGAAACCCAAACTTGGAAAATGAAATCATCTTTTTTTATCTCCCTCACTGAATCAGACATTGTGATTAATGTTTGACTAATGGTGGCCCAGGAAGTGTCTAAGTTGGTCCATGGTTGGACCGCCAGTGAATCAGCAGTAGACCAAGCAGAGCATGAGTCCAACAGCTACGATGACCTCCCAGTCCAGGCCGACAATGTGCGTCTTTCTCCTTCAGTGAGAGGAGAGCCTTGTTCCAAGGCTGCTGTTCCCGCTCCTGCCCTGTGGTATCTGTCCAGGAATTGACAAAGTAATTTTGTGACACTGTTGTGACTGTTGTTTTACTTTCCAGTCAGCGGGGCGCCACTGCCTATTCACAGGGTCGTAGTTTGAATAGTTGATATATGACGGTGTATTGTCAGAGTCTGATACTGGTGCAGAGGAGGTGGCGTCATGGTCTGAGCCCAGTGCTGAGTCGATACTGGACTAAACATCAGCTCAATGAATGGTACAGACTTAAGTGCTTAATTTCACAATTGGACCAGGTCTGATGGTTCAATACAATCGCCCAACAGCAGAATCAAAACTGTTGCTTTTACTCAAAGGGTCAAATGTGTTTTGCCTGATAGCAGTGTTTTAATAATTTGGGCTGCAGCCCAGATTAAACACAGATGTGGGCTACTTTGCACAGCGATGTACCGTTGTTGGCATTTATCTGACCCAGACTAATTAGATTCCACATAAAAGGCCAGAAAAGTAGTCCCAATTATCTAAACAAATGTTGTTCAGGGCTGTGATTGGCCATTTGTTTTAGTGAAATACCACATATGTCACCCATTGTCTGGGCAGTTGGCATTCGTTGTACAGCAATCATTAGTTTATTGAAAAGTTTGGGCTTTTCCCTGACTATCACAGGCTTAGATAAACTAGACAGACTGATTGATTGATTAAATTCAATCAATCAGTCTGTAATGATTGCATTCATTACATTTATGTTATTTGTTATTATTATTATCATTACTATATATACAGTATATATAAGTATATATATAATAATAATAATTATAACTATTATTATTACAACTAATGTATATATATATATATTAGTTGATACCAGCAGCAGATTTCCCCCTTAATATCAGGATAAATAAATACACTTAAATGGTCAATGAATATATTTGAAATGATATTTTATGACAATTTTCTCAATATATAAATATTTACCATATATTTATATATACTGTGTATATATATATATATATATATATATATAACAACAGAAAAGGCTCATAATTAAGTTTAATTTCAGAGCTGATTTCTGGCCATTTTGCATGGTTTTATTGACAGTGACAAAAATCACTTCCGTTCCTACATCACTTATATATATATGGTAAAGTGAAGTGGAATATATTTATATTACATTTGTTCATTATATATATATATATATAAATGATTAGGAAATCATGGCTATATATATTAATTTAATCAGCAGTGTGATTTGATTAATCAAATCACACTGCTCCATACAGACAGTGCTATGATCAGAGCACCTCAGTAGCAACCTGGTAGCTGGTGGATTCGAACATGAAGCTTTGCAGACCTGTTTAACCACTTGGCCAACACTGCCGTACTATATATATTCATAATTGAAGATTGGAAAGCTGTTCAATACTAAACAGCTTCAGGATTACCTTGTAGAATCATGGAACAGGACAGACCACTCTTTAAAGAAAGAGTGACAGAAATGGACGGAGTGAGAGGGAGAGCGGGGGCAGGAAGAGGGGGAATAGGAAGACGGACAGACAATCAGAGAGACAGAGAGTCGGAAGGAGAGGGAGTAATCAAGGAGAATCAGGACGTTTCCTCTGAAATACCCACAGGCCCTGACTGAGCCCCAGCTCCACAATCCTCACTGATTGGAGGGAAGGGTTTGTTTGAAGAGGAGGTCAAAACCATCAGTACCTTGTTAAGTAAAGTTCTGTCCAGAGGAATGAAGACAGCTGACTCCAGCCCCAGGAATTTGTTGTAAGGGGGACTGCGCTGACTGCAGAGCGCGTGAAAAGACCCGAGGAAAGAGACAATGTTTTGTGTGCGTGTACATCAAGGTAAACATAGATGCCAAAAAAGAACCAGGAGTTGGTCTAAGAATCCATCACCACCACCTCCACCACCTCCTCACCCCACAAATAGTTTCTAAAGTCAGGATATCAGCACTGGCATTCGCCGCAATAATGCATGACAGATGTACATCAACTGCTCTCTCTCCGTGCCTCTCTCTCCGTCTCCTCCCATCTGGGCCCAATGTGCTGCTGGTGTTCATGGGCATCAAGCATGGAGACATCCACTCCTATAAAATCAATAAAATTGAGGAGGAGACGATTAGGAGCGTGTCTGAGTCCTCCTCCAGCCCTCAGATGCTCCACTGCTGACTCTTAACGGCGGTGGATTTATTAGAGGTGACACAGTGATGATGTCCCATCCAACGCGAGATTTTTTTTTTGTTCTTTCAGTGTTATTCTAGTTCAGCCACGCATGTCCAACAGAGACAGGGGTTCACATGAGATTACTTTCTGCACAGTAAAGAGCGGGTGGATCGCCGTTGTTGGTGTTATTGTTGGAGCAGTGTTCATAACTGAGGTTTCACACGTCTCTGTTGCCAGGTTCATTCTCCAGGAAGGACTCTGAAGGAGTTTTCTCAGCGGTGAAAAGCTGCTGTTTTGCTTTTCCAAGAACACCTTGGAATCATTTATCAAGAGCTTATCAAGATTTTCTGGTCGTATAGTTATGTTTCAAATGTAGTGTGTGAATTGTTTGTTTGGGGCGTGTCTATTCTAACTGGCAGGACCACATGGGTGAAAAGCTGAAAGTTCATTGGTGGACCACCAGAATATGAACCAACTGATGTCGGCCATCTTCCCCTTTTTTGGGGGGCTCGTACGGGCAAAATCATGTCACATCCCGAGTCGAGGGGGAAAATGGTACACAGCATGATTTTAGCCCGTTTTCTCCTCTTCTCCCCCAAGTACGTGACCAACTAAACTTGGGTTATTTATTTAGTTTAATGAAAAAAGGACCCTGCTGTTAACGAATGCAACTCAAACTACTTGACTAACTCAAACAAACACACAAACAAGCGAAAGCTGTTTAAAATGAATAAGGGTATGTCACAAAATTGGGCTTTCTAATCGCAGCACATCACACATCAAGTATACATGACAAGATGGTTAGCTCACACAACTACTCTACAGAATCAAGACAAATATTACTACACAGCCAGGTCCCTGGTCTGGCGGTCCACCAATGAACTTTTAGCTTTCCTCCCATGTGATCCTGCCAATTAGAATAGACAAGCCCAAAACAAACAATTCACACAAGCTACATTTTAAACATAACTATACGACCAGAGGGTCGTAACACCAAAGCAAATCAACGTTTCCCATCTCCCCCTGTCCTCTGTATCTTCTACTCTGACTCCAACTATCTTCATGTCCTTCGTCTCCTCTTTGTCTCCTACCTGGTAGCTCCATCTCTAGGATCATTCTTCTACCAATGTATCCACTGGCCCTC
The DNA here is from genome assembly GCA_016785265.1 of Paraplagusia blochii. NCBI lineage: Eukaryota > Metazoa > Chordata > Actinopteri > Pleuronectiformes > Cynoglossidae > Paraplagusia > Paraplagusia blochii. The sequence goes on along the minus strand of JAFBJS010009746.1, from coordinate 168,323 downwards.
CTCTGAACATGTCCAAACCATCTCAATCTAGCTTCTCTAGCTTTTTCTCCAAACCTTCCTGTCTGTGTTGTCCCTCTAATCACCTCATTCCTGATCCTGT
>JAFBJS010009746.1:126724-138685 GCA_016785265.1 Paraplagusia blochii | reverse complement strand
TCTCCAAACCTTCCTGTCTGTGTTGTCCCTCTAATCACCTCATTCCTGATCCTGTCCATCCTTGTCTCTCCTAAAGAGAATCTCAGCATCTTTAACTCCTCCACTTCTGGCTCTGTCTCCTGTCTTCTGTCTATTCCTAGTGTCTCTAAACCATACAATATGGCTGGTCTCACAACTGTCCAGTAAACCCTCCCCTTTACCTTCGCTGAGTAATAATATTAATATAAAAATAATAGGAAGTCAGTGCATTTAATTCCGATGTATTTATTTTAGGAATTTCAAAATCCTTTCCTCTGCATGTCCAACTCCAGGATGGAGTCAGGAATCCTTGTGTTCCACTACAGCGTTCAGCCTACTACAGCGGGTTATGGGCCTTTAAAAGCATCAGTAGTAAAAACAGAGAGTGATGTGATGGCTGCTGCATACCTCAGGAGGGGAATTGTAACTTGGACCCGTATGATTTATTATTTCTGTTTGATCGTGCTGGCCAGCCATGAATAAAACATTTTCAGAGGAAAGTCAAGGACAACAATAAACCTGTCCAAGTGCTACGACTGGCCTGCGGGTCGGACTTTGGGTACACCAAAAGTTTGAGAACCTTTGTGGTAGAGCTTTTTTAAATACACATATGACAAGTTTGTCTTTAATGTGGAACAAAGTTATCAGTCGTTGACAGTGGGATCTCGTAAAGGCTCAGAAAGTAGTTCTAATGTGGGGTCAGTTTTGGTCCAAAGCAAATCAACTCTGGGCCACTATGAACATTTTTTACTGATCTGGTTGGCACTACAGTATCAATTGACCAATGTAACGCAAATTTGTGGTCTCCACTTTGGCAACCACATCCGGACTAGACAAGTTTCTTTGGTCCAACATAAGACAGGAAGTTGACAAGGGTTAGGTATTGGACCAAGGATCCTGTACACCACATCTATCTATCTAAGATTTGCCCAACCTGCTGTTTTCTTCAATTCCTTGTTCATTTTAATGCACAATAGAACAAAGATAACTACAAAAACAAAACAAACCTTATGAGAGTTTAATTTCAGAGATGATATCGAGTCATTTCACATGTTTGTTTTTTATAGTAATCAAAAATCACTTTTCTTACATCAACAGCTGTGTCATTTTACTTACGAAAACGGTGCTTTGAGGCATCCCAAGTTTTTTTGAGGTGATATACCTTTAGTGGTGCCAGGCATGAAAATGAAAAATGAATGTAAACAAGGGTGAACTATTTTTTCCCCCATGATTTCATACCGTGGATGCAACTAGAAATCTTCTGACCCATTTGCAGTTCACTCTCAGACCACTAAGGGCTGTAGAGAGGTCTTCCACCACTTTAGCTCTGTTGGACTGTTGCTTAAAGTTGTGAAATTTCAGAAATGTACAAATCACTTTTTTCTTTCAGAGTAAAGTCCAGCTGATGATGTTCACATGTTAACAGAGCACACGTGATGAGGTCCAATGAGCCCCAGCTGCCGGAGCAGACACAGATCATACCATATGGTCAGGGTTATCCCAGTAAATGTGACTTATTTACATCCACACACACTCCATGCAGAATCTCTAATATATGAAGAGGTGGAGCAGCGGCAGGAGGAAGAGGAGGAGGAGGTTGAGGTTCGGGGGGCTTGAATTCCAGTGGGCCTGGAGCTACTGCTCCGTTAGATGTGTGTAGGTTTGACCTTGGGTTGTGATGACCTCATCAACATCCCTGCCTGCAAAGCTAATCTGTTACATTCTGAAGGATGCTCCTACCACGGAGCCACCCATGAAGGTGACATTGCTGAGTGGGCTGGTGGCGTGGAAATATTCACCCCCCCAACCTGACTTCCACCAACACCCTCCGCCGCCACCGCAGAGCGAGACACGTGCAAACACATGCAAATGAAGACTACAGTACAGTAGACGACAGAGCACATACACGCAGGCCACCATGGAACACGCATGCAAATACAGTACCGGTGTAAGTCACTTGTCGTAAATGCAGGGTGCATGTCCAAAGTGCGGCTCTGAGGCTGATCCTCAACATGGACCAGTGAACATAACCTTTTATATATGACTACACAAATATGTATTATTGCCGAAATCCAAATTTTGACGGCAAATAATAAAATTCCAAACATTTTATTTTCCAAAACTGATATCGCCCGATACAGATATGTGTCACTGTTCGTCCCCAAAACTGAGGTCAACATCTTAGATCCCTATGTGCGATCCCACAAAATCTGATATTGTGTTATCGAAATTTCATATCTGGAGGAAAAAAACGGATATTGATTTCAAAATCTTGCTAATATTGGAGCAAATAATTGACAGACAGACCTTATTGGACCAAAGATTTTTTTTTTATCTTTCTTTCAGACGTTTCACTATCACATCCATAGAATCTTCAGGTCTCCAGGTCTTAATCCATTTGCTGACAGGTTGCCACTGAGGGCTCTGAGCATAACATTGTGCCCATCCCACATAACTTCCAGTGGGCTCACCATCCACAGGAAGGCTCACAGTATGGTGCAGTGTGATTTGGGTGGCAGTCATGGAGACTACTGCCCCTGTGAACCAGTAATGGATAAGCAGATGAAGACGTATGAATGAATGTTTAACTTCAAGTAAAAGATAAATATGTCCATTTTCTTCTCATAAAATGCTAACTGGATTCAGTGTGAATAATGTGGTATTACTTCAGCTACCTTAGTTGTGTCATTGATATATGACTTTGAGCGTCTTTGATGTTTTTGGTGATTCGGAAAACTTGCTATTTGGCTAAAGTGAGTTTTTTTTTGCCACCCTCTTCAGATTTGCAGGCCTCAGCTCATAGTGACCATGTAGCTCTCATTTTGTACCTGTTCCTCATTTGCTACAGCCCTTCTCAACATAATGCTGAAAGTTAATCTTTTACAAAAGTGTTTGCAGAGGAAGATGCAGCATGAGTCTGGTTCTGATCTGGAAAAGATCACAGTGTTTCACTTCATCTGACCTCAGATGTGGCCACATAAAAAGCTCAGCACTTTTTCCTGACCTTTGTTGTTCCAGGAACTGTTCCACTCTTTGACTGTCCCTCTACCCCAAACTTTCTATAAGTTATAACTTTAATAACACCTTGAGGAATGACAGTAACTCTACTACAGTGTTACGTTGTAGATATTAGAAGTATTTATCCATTCCCAGGTCAGGGAGGCAGCAGTCTCCACAACTGCCACCCAAATCACACTGTAGATGGTGAGCCCACTGGAAGTATTAGGCTCAACTAATACTACACTTTATTCTTACTAATTCTAATACTACACTTTAACATCTGTCTGTGTTCTGTGTGACATTTTTATCTTGTTTTCACTAGCTTTCAGCTATATGCGGGCTACCTATCTTTGTTTTCCTCTTTTGAAAGCCATTTTTGCCTATTTTTTACCTGTTAGAACGATTTTTTGGCTCTTTTGTAAAGCATGTTGCGAGTAAGTAATCCATTCTCTATATATAATGGTTGAAATGTTACATTGGCTATCTGTTTCGAGTTTCTAAACAACTTTTCACATTTCTTTCTTGCAGTTACTACACATTGTAGCAGCTAAACATAGGCAAATATGTATAAAAGCAGAGATTTGAGAAGAATTCGCTCCAATCTGTACATTTGGATTAAATATAATTAATAATGACCACTACTTTGAGTTTGTTATAATGTGGTGCAGTAGTGATACACCTAAATATAGTCTTAAGGAGTTAGGGTTGCATCATGAGTATTTTTACACTGGTCAATGTGGGCCTCCGTAACAAAAGTTTGAACACCACTGCTATAGCATGTAGGTTAAACCAAAATGTGCAGGTTTTTTTTTTTTTTATTTAGCACCAACTTTATGTGGTTTCTTAGCGTCATATAAGTCCTGGTGTGTATTTGTAATAATTCCACTGACTTTGTGCGTTATTTTGCGGTTGTTTTTGGTTGTGTAGAAGCGGCTCCAGCCTGTTGTGAGCCTGTAGTGCTGCCGACTGCTCTGTGTTCACTTCCACTGTGTTTCTCTCAGACTCCGAGCAAAGCATGAGTGGACGGTTTCAAGCTCCCCTCTCACTGAATTGATTCTACTATGGGTCCTGTAGAAACATGGCGCCGGAGCAGAGGGGAGCAGCACGGTAAAGCAAACTGTCTCTACACATTTTTCCTTCCTTTATTATACATATACTCTACAAAATCTAGGTTATTTTTATGAATTAAACGCTTTAATTTCACTTAAATTCCTTTAATATAACGTAAACTTCCACTTTTACCTCAACGCACGTCTTCAGGCACCCCTCTGTACCCAAAGATAGTATATTCCACAATTTATTCCAGGGAAAGACTGACAGTTTTTTGGGTCATGAAGCAGCTGTTCAAGTCAGTGGTTCACCCTCCCTCCGCAAGAATAAGGAATTAGTACATTTCAAATTAGATAACGACAAATGCTGGTGCAAGAAGAGTGGAAAAGTATGACAACATGTCCGCTGAGAGCTGTATAAAATAAAACATAAGAAAAATAAATGTTATGCTTAAAAAAAAAACATTTAAATCGTTTTGTTTCAGTTTTCACACATTCAATATCAGCACCGTTGGGGTATATTTCGGTTTTGTAGTTATTTATGAGTTAAGGGGAAACAAAGAGAGTAATTTTTGTGATTTAGGTTAAATAGAATTATTTTCCATAAAGATGGAGACACACTGTAAAAGACACACAGCAGAAAGTGGAGGTGAACATCGCTGGAGTGACTCTTGAACCCTCTTCAATAAATTCAGTCAGTGTTAAGTCGGGGCCCACTGATTCATTAGCTTTCTATAGAGACTTCCAATGATCATTTTGGCCCCTGATATAAATACTTGAGGCCAAAGTGCACCTTTAGTAACACTTGAGTATATAATAAGGTAAAATACATATGCAGTGTATTTTAATTGAACATATTTTTTCTGGATTGAATTAAATCATAAATCGTGTCAAACGGGTGACAGTACAAACAGTAGAAAATAATTTTATTAAATGTATAAATTAGTTTTATGAAATAAAATACAAATTGAAGGTGAAAAGAAAATCATTAGGATTGGAGTATTACAGGAATGGTACCAGGTAGCCTCTTAAAAACAAATGTAAACATCAGAAATTACATTTCTAAGGAAAAAGTCTTGGGATAATAAAAGTATTCTGATTCTGATTCTAATTCTGATGTTGTGTAAATAAATGTAAATTGTCTAAAACATTTCCACCAAAATTGCTTAATGTCCGAAGAGGTTACCTTTATACGTACATATAAACATTATAAAAAGGAAAATATATTTACTGTATATAGAAAACACTAGAGATTAACTAAAAAGTTTGTTTTAGATCATCTAATGTTTGATAAAAGATGGTTAAATGATGATCTTAAAACTAATCTTCCAGCAAATGTTGCCAAAAGAAAGAATTTACAAAAATAAATAAATTTAACATAATCTCAGTAACAACTTAAACTATAGACAACTCTGTTATAAAGGTGAAATCTAACATGTTGTAGAATTACATTCAAATTAATCTACAAATTACACACAACAGCCTTAAATCTCAGATACGTCACCAATATTAAGATTTTTTATATATTTTTTTATATTTGGTATGTTTTATATTTCTATAACAAATTTTGGATTGTGAATGTTGTTTCAAGCAAAAATGAAACAAGTGAAGTGGCGATTGTTTTGAAGCTCTTACGTGTGCACACATAACCCAGGTCAGTCTCTGTGGAATCAGCGGCCGAGCTCCTCTGCTTTTAAGTGGATTAAAACTCCAACACAATCCCCAGAGTCACAGTGACTGGACAGACTGGGTGTAGTTTAGATGAGGACTTAGCACTGATTATCTCTGCTGCTGCTGCTGCTTTTATTTCCCTATGACTTCACAGTTCAATCAACTGGAGGCTCGTGGACAAAATCTGGTTCACCAAATTCTTTCAGCTTGGTCCACACAAGAACCTGATCAAACGTTATTGCTTTTGGGATTTTTTTTTCAACAATAAAAAATATTTCAAATGTTTGCATTCAAATCTGCTGAATGAAAAGCTGAATGTTGACCAAAGATTATAGCTTTAAAAACAAATAAAAAATTAACGTTTTTTTTTTGTTTAGATTTGATGAATACACTGGAAGACATTCTTAACATTCTTAGAACCTACATTTTTTTTCCTTAACATTTATTTACCCCTCCTGTCTCTCATGACCATTTCAAACTTGGTAATTTTGGTCTTTTTCATCAATCCTTTCATCTTACAGCTATATTTCTAAATCCATATAACTGAGCTGTTCAGATTGTTTTTTGCCACTGGACTGTTTTAGTTACCATCTTTATCAGTTTCCTGGTCTCAGAGGCAGCAGTCTCCAACACTGCCACCCAAATCACACTGCTCCATACTGTGAGCCTTCCTTTGGGTGGTGAGTCCGCTGCAAGTTATATGGGATCAGAGAACATCAGTCACAACCTGGCAGCTTGTGGATTAGAACCTGCAACCTTGCAGACTTGAGTCCGCTTCCTTAGCCTTTAACATTTGAAGTCTTTGCTGTTTCTTCTCCATCAACTTTAATATTTCCCCGTTTTCATTGACATTGATTCAGCTGTCATTTCTCTACATTTTCTGTCAGCCATAATTCGTGTACATTTCAAGTAATTTCCCTCTAAACAGGATAATTCAGGTCTAATATCAAAAAGCCAAAGGCTATTTTTGCTATGTTTTGGCCCAATCTATCAATATGAGTTTATTACCAAATATAAGACCAATGTTTATGTCTTAAGGTTGTAGCAGATGATCGTATTTGTCTGATTTCTCCTGTTCTGATGCATTTCAGCTGTGACCAGGTCCATAGTGACTGCCACTGTGGACAGATTCCTGCAGCTCTGACTGTATACCTGCAGTGTTTATGTTTAGTCTGCTGTCGTTGCAGCCTGTCTCTTATCTACGCTGTACTACGTGAGCTACTGTTATGATTTAGCCTTGGACCCGCTCCTGGCAGCGTTCCAGCAATAATAAATTACGTCATTATTTCTGTCCTGTAATTCTTCTGACTCAGATCGTAGACAAACCCTGTTTCCCAAAAAAAGTTGGAACACTTACTCAACATGCAGTTTTCAGTCATTTGGGAAGCAAGGTTCCCAACTGTTGCTATACAGACAAGGCCATTTACCCAACAACTTCCAGCCAACTATTGTCTTATCGCAGTGGGGTTAGCTCTTTCCTGATTGAATTCCGGTATTTCAGTATGGTGGTTAATTAAATATGAATAATCCTTTTCAAGTCAGAGTATCAGATGTCCCTCCTCGTAAGATATCACAGGAAATGTATGAATTTGTCTTTTTAGAAGTGCTGCCAATAAAAAGTCAGTTCTGCATCTTTAACTGTTCAGCCAATCATCATGCAGTTGCGTCGAGACATCCCGCCCAGGCTAGAGTACTCTTTCATGCTCGTAGATCACAAGTTAAGAGTGGTTCCATAGTGTAGCACTCTGTTGGTCAGTTCACGACTCGTGTGTCCACACTGTACCATCCAATAATCAGTTGCAGTTGGACTACTCGCACTGTACGATCTTCTACAAGTAGAAGCTAGTGGTGGGAGATGAACGGATGCTCACAGTTGCTCCCCGACAATTTTTTCTAAAATTTCTGGTGCCATTCTGTGCACAGACACAACACAACAGAAGAGGTGTAGACGATGGCGAGCATGGACAAGCAAATGTCTTGTCAGACATAGTCAGTCTGGTGTGGCTACATGTTGTTTCCTTTTGTTCTTCTCAGTATTAATGCAGTGTGGCATGTTTGGGGCTGAGGGGTTTCCTGTGATCAATTGTGCGGTAGTTGGAAGGCGATCGTGAAGTGATAATCACTTATTATACAGTGTACGACGTGTGTCATGGTACTCCAGCCAAGAATCGGGTCTGATCATTGATTGTTGAACAATGTAAATTCATGTTCCAGGGTTTAAGCCCCTGATGAAGAACCTACAGATCTTCATTTTGGTCAATGTCTCTGCCATTGGTGTGAGACTCCAGAGTTTACCTTCTGGGCAAGTAGCAATCCCAATTAGTGCAGTTGGCTAGTATTGGGTATTGGGCCACTTGCTGTAAGGTTCAAGAAAGGATTGGTGCAGTGTGATTTGGGTGGCAGTTGTGGAGACTGCTGCCCCTGCGACCCGGTAAGGGATAAGCAAGTGAATGTGAATAGATGGATGGATGGATGAATGGGTGGATGGGTGGATGAAACACATACCCAGCGCCTCTAAGTGGCAGCCTGTTGTAGCACAGCTGATGTTACCGCAACAATTTCCCCATTGTGGGATAAAAACACTTGAATATAAATTATTTTTAACTTGACAAAATAGCATAACGGGTCAGTTGTTGTTTTGGCCCAAATGGGTTAATAATAAAATCTTAATAGCACAGTGTATTAAGTTCAAGCTAAAAAAGACTCATGTCCAAAATAGCGTCACCTCGGGGCATTAAAGTACATTGACAAATACATTAAAGTACATTCACATTCACATAAAGTACATGCACATTCAGCAGCAACTTCGATTTCTCGTCTTAACACGGATTTGTACTAATTCTCAACACTGAGAAAGTTTATTATCAGTCCAACAGACAACTCTCTTGTCCAACACAAAAACATCACCTCTCTGTCCCGATACCCAAACCTGTTACCGGTTTTGTGGTACGGTCTAACCACCAACTAAGTGTCTTCATTGTAAGGCAGCAGCAGCAGCTAAAAGTGATGTTGGCTGCAGTGCAGTAACCTAATACAGCTCAAATACAGTGTTCAGAGTCTGGATAGTAAACACAGGGGCTGATATCAATTAGCTGCGGTGGTTCATACCAGGCTTTCGTGCAGGAAACGTTCATGGAGACTGTGGGCCGTGTGCTGTTTATAAACCCAAGTAGTTCTCACACAGAGATTGAGATTGAATTGTTTAGCAAGACAGAATATACAGTATTTGTAATGTCCATACCTTAAGCCAAGTCTGCTCTGAAGTGGTACGTTTTATATGATGCATTTTTTTGGGGGGCAGTTGGTTACAGAAGCGGAGGCCCTCGGTTCAAATCCCCCGATCGCCAAGTTACTGCTGAGGTGCCCTGACCATGGTGTCGTCCCCACTCATTGCTACCCAGGCGCTCAAAGCTGCCCGCTGTTCACTTTGTTGACGGGTTAAATGTCGAGGTGACATTTCGTTGTGTGCTGTGAATCACAATGTCACAATGACAAAAAAAAGAAATTTTATTAATTTTTTTTCTTGCAATCATCAGAGGACGAAATATTTTTAATAAGATTCTGGATTTCTGTGCAAGAATGTAGCCATTTACCATGCTAACTTTAGCACAGTTTAGCTGTGTAAGCCGACTTTCTTACCTCCAGAAATATATTTACTGAAGTTTTATTTATACATTTACCTGGCCCAGCTTTGAAGTCTTTAAAATGTATATTTTTAGTTGTCCTTTCGTATACTTTCATTTTTTCTGCTAACATCTACCTGATCATATGCTAACACTTTGTTGTATTTGTCCCCTCTCTCTTTTTTCATACATTTTATAGATTTTTGTGGGACAGTGAAGTCAGTTAAGTACAAAACAGGGAACTTAAATGAGAGTAGTGGTGATTAGTATAAACAAAACATATATACCATACAAGCGAGAAGTAAGTAAATAAGCATCAGTTTTATAACTCTGTACATGGCCTTTTTGACAGTTGGTTGATTTTGATCCACTGGAAGAGAATCTCTTGGCTCAACAAAGATGTTTATATAAGAGTTTTTGCAGTAACTTTGATGAAGGCAGTTGTTCCTTCAAGAATCCTAACAGAAAGAAACCAAAGTCTATAGTTATGTTTTTTTGTTATGGCCTAACAACGTCCTAAGAATAGCAAGAACACTAAAATTTGCTCAGAAAAAATCAATAAAAATTAAGCTTGTTTTTTATTGATTAATTTTTAAGAAGTTAACGTTAAAGTTAAACCCCAAAAAGATTAGTATAAGCTAATACATTTATGTTTGCGTAAAAATTGTTAACCTTTCCCATTTTGTCAGACGGTGGCCTAGTGGTTAACGGACTTGGGTCCGCAAGGTTCCCGGTTCGAATCCCCCTACCGCCAAGTTACAACTGAGATGCTCTGAGCATGGTATCGTCCCCACACACTGCTCCCCCGGCGCTCATTAGCTGCCCACTGTTCACTTTGATGATGGGTTAAATGCAGAGGCCAAATTTCCTTGTGCGCTGTGGTGTGAATCCTAACGTCACAATGACAAGTGCCAATCTTGTAGTTCCTCTGGGAATCAAACCCAGAACCCTCTGATCTCTCTGTTTGGCCTGTTTTAACTGCTACATCATGGGACAAGATTTATCAATTTACATTATCATTGTACTTCTGCCTTTTTCCTCTTATGTCATCATTTCCGAAATAGATAGCGAAGAAAACGCTTAAAACATTTTAGCCTCTTTTCATCACCAATCTTGGTTCAAACAAATGCCTCGTCTATCTGCTCCTGACCCCGACCCGCGTGACAAATTTTAGGACCCAAAGTGGCCCGCGAGCCACAAATAAATTGCCCAAATCTGCTCTACAATCACACCCTTTATCTGACGTGCAGTACATGTTGTTGTTCCTCTGTCCACAAAAGAGAACAAATAAATTCTGACTGCGCCATTGTTTTTCCAAGGTTGATCATTGACTTTTTGTGTTCTCCCGTAAATGATTTATAGAATTATTCAGCAGAACACGGACATCTGTCCATACGTGTCAACATTCGGACTTTTCCTCTCAGCTTATCCAAACAAACTTTTCAGATCTAGTCAGAATTATTTCCCCAGTAATCCGGCGAAGGAAGATGTCTGCGCTCTTAATTCTTCTCTTTTAAAACCAAGTCTCTTCTCTTTCTCCTCTGGCTTCAACTCCTCCTCCTCTTCTTCGCTCACAATGCATCTGGTTTTCTTAGGACGCTTGTGGTTTTCTAAGAATGATGTTAGGTTTTACATGGCGATGACATCACCCCACCCACCCCGATCCTCAGTGTTGCCATGACTGTAGGGAAGCAGGTTTAAGAGGCCGGAACATAGTCGTCTGTATCTGTTTCAGTGTCTGTTCAGAATGTTTCATGGCCAATACACCAGCTGGTGCAAGGACAGATTATTAACTTTTTCCTTCTCCTTCTTCCAAACCCTAAGCATTTCCAGAGCCTGAATATGATTGAAAACGTACAAAGGTTTGCCTTTAAATGAAAGAGGATTCTACAGTTCGCAGTGCCATAGGTACGGCAAAGTTAACAGCGCCTTCTAGTGTTAGTCATGGGAATCTGACATCTTGAGTTCAAATTCCGTAATCAACATGAAGCTGATCATTTTCATCAAGTTCTTCCAATGTAGACATTCCTGTAGATACTGTATAACAGGAGTACAAATATTTGTATTTGTACTCCTGTAATTTTGTAAATATCATACAAATATTTTGACCCACAAGCCTCAATCTAAACTAAAAAGTGAAACAGTGTCAGGGTCGAGAGCAGATAAGTAAAACATTAGTGTTAATTACGATAAATTGCATGTAAATATAGCCTGGTAGGTGCAAATGCTTTCAACCTTTTCTACGCAGTCCTTGGACGATGCAGGCATTGCAGAGAAAAGGAAGAAGTAGGGTGTGTAATTATAATATAAATTAATAGAATATTTGGGAACGTTTGACGGGCCAGGATTAAAATGCCAAACGGGCCACATCCGACCCCGTGGCCATAGGTTGCCCACGTCTGCTACATACAAATATTTTGAATCCTTGGTTTTTTCTATATTAATTTAACCTTAAGGCTGTCTGTGAACCAAAAAGTTACAAAACTGAAGCAAATTTCCATAGGAATCAAGGTAAAAAGAAGAATTTATTCCTTGACCACGGGTAAATAGTTATTTAAACCATTCCATTAGTATTTTCCATGCAGGTTAAGGCACAGACA
>JAFBJS010009746.1:119224-121724 GCA_016785265.1 Paraplagusia blochii | reverse complement strand
AAAACAGTTTTGACTGAGTTCACACAGCGTAAATTATGCAAACCATCTAGTTTACAAGATAAACATTATTAGAAGAGGGCTTTAAAATCTCCTCCAGGACATAGAAGCTGAGGTTACAGCAGAATGGGTTATTTTTAAAGCCAAACTCTACCATGTAATTTTCTTTCTGTGACGTTAACATACCTTATGTTGTCCATATCATGAGCTTCACCCCCCCAAAAAAACCTTTTTACCTTTGCCAATATGGAAGCACTGTGTTGAATCATGGTGGATGACAGGGACTGGGAGATACAGTTTTCTGATTCTCAGAGAAATGGTTTTGGACAGGAACAGTGGTTCTCGATCCCCAATTACCCTTAGGGTGCGTTAAGTTTTTGTTCCAGCTTATCCCTCCATCTAGTCGACTCAATTGTGCTGTTCAGTGAACAGTGAAATGGACTTAGCAGCTCCTCAGTACTGTCAGGTGTGTTTGTTCTCTGAAATAAATGAACAGATGGTGCACCGACCACCATTGGGTCGTGGAGGCAAGAGGTATGCATGTAAGTGTGAGCGTGTCTGTGCTTGTGTATGTAGGCAGGCATGAGAATTAGTTATATTGGGTCTATGTTATTCAGCATGGTGTCGTCAAATATGTGGCCTGTGGGCCAATATTGGCCCGTCGGAGGGTTAAACCAGGCCCACTAGATGCACTTTGAAAAACATGTCAATGTTCAGGATGTTATTAGGGAAATCACATTCCATTAAATGTTATGATATATCTCACATACATGTACTTCTTTGAAACAATGGATGAAAAATAATAAAGTCAAAGAGGCCGCATGTGTCCTTCAAGCTAAATTTAGTTTAAAGCCCATGGTCTACAACAGACATGGACAAGCTATCCCTGACCGCGAAAGTTGTCTTAATTATATAACTGGTTTGTGTTATAATAATCCTTTTGCCGTTTCCCTGCAATGCCCACGGTTTTCCCATCGATGGCAATGAGAATACTCAAACCTCTCAAGCGTTTATGCATGACTTCTACGTGTCATCTGACATAGTTCTCATGAACACTCCAACTGTATTCTCCTAATTCGTCCCCCATGTCAATTTTTAGGAACAGCAATGGCCGATTAATTTAAAAAAGTTTGTCGACACCTAGTCTAAGAGGAAGGAGAAACCAGACTGAAAATTAGGACCATAATAAATAAGTTTAAAAAAAAAAAAGAATTAAGACGTTACTTAAACTGTGAAAAAGGCCAATTACAAGAAAAAACAAATAGCATTTTTTATACTATACAGGACTACCAATTACCATCTTTTTTCCTCTGGGAAATTTAAGTAGATTATAAAATGAAAAGAGACCCCAAAAAATAAATCTATCATAGAGAATCAATAGGAGAAGAGCAGAGGGAGAGAAGGTGAAAAGCTGACATCATAACAACCTGCTTGGTTTTGATGAGGTGCACAGTGATGGCAGTGTATTATTACCGGAGAATCACAGAAAGGAAAAAGAAGACAGCAAGTGTCAAAGTTTTTTTTTTTTTGTATTTTTTGGTATTTCAAATGAAAAAGAATCAAAGAAAGGAATTCTTTTTCGAAAGTATATGGTTGAAGGTGAGAGTGAAGGAAGAGACAAAAGAACAGAACAAAAAAGGGGACAAAAAGGTGGCATTTGTGCAGAGACATGCAGACAGAAGGTGTGAAGAGAGTCCAGTCATGAGCAGGTGACCCAAACAGAGGTTTCATTAGCATATGTAAATGAGGGGCAGTGTTTTTTTTGCCTGGTTGCCTGCCTACTTGTCAATTTTTCCATTCTGTCTCTCATAATGGTGATTTATTTTTCTTCATATCTGTCCCCCCTCATCTACTCATGTTCTCTCTCTTCTCAAGCCAGTGAATGTCTCCTTGTCTCTTTTTGATCCTGTCACCATTATCACTGCTGTAGTACCTTTTATTTACTCCACCCCTCATCTCACCTCACCTGCCTCGTCTCTCTCCTCTCCCTGACTTATTGTTAGTTGCCCAGAAAGCTGGCACTCCACCAGGCAGTGCGCGCTGACTGCGCTGATATTTGTGTGATCTATAATGCAAGGCTGTGAATAAACCTGCCCTGCTGTGAGCTACCATGTCTTCCTAACAGCAGTGTGGAGTACAGTACTCGTCAATTTCCATCCATTCTTTCTCGACTTGAACTCTTCACACATGGCAGTACTCTCACAATGATATGTTAAAATGAGCACGCTGCATTCAACATTAACCCGGGGGGGTTCAGGTCAAGTGAGGTGGGGGCCTCAGCTGCCACTGTCATTTCGTTAGAGTAACTTGAGCCAAGCATTTAAGAAGTTATTTGAGACCTCATAAAGGTTTTAAAACCACATTTTTTCTTCTAACTGTCATGTTGTTGATGTCTGTATTGTTCATTGTTGTGTGTATTTTTAATATGTACACTCATTTTCTTTTTTTGATTTTCAAGACACAGATAGATTCAAATAAATAAATATATACAGTCATGGTCAAC
>JAFBJS010009746.1:96630-107391 GCA_016785265.1 Paraplagusia blochii | reverse complement strand
GAAAGGGGGGACGTTAGACAGGAAAACTTTCTTCATCGGACGTGCCAGCGGTGAGACCGTCAGCAGCAGTCCGTCAACCACGATGCCAGTCTGGACGAGCCGGCGGGCGTTCTCAACCGTTGACACAAATCCAACCCAAGCTCCGTTCACCTTGTCAATGCACAGGGCATTGTCGTACCCAATAACAACACCCACAGCCTCTGAAACCGCTTGCTTGGTGCAAGGAACGGGCGGTACAATCCTAACGGCATGATCGCGGGTGAGGTGACCATACCGTGCGTCATCTGTCTCGGCCATGCGTCGGCCGTTAACAGGAGCCGAAGTCTCGGCCATGCGTCGGCCGTTAACGGGAGCCGAAAACGGGCAAAAAACAGGGTTTTGGGGGCGAAAAATAAAACAACGGTGGCGCGTAAACGACGCGTATAAGTTTACGAAGACGATGGGGCTAAAATGTGTTAAAAATATTTGGGGTTTTCATGTGAAAAAGACAAAGATGGATGGATGGATGGATGGATGGATGGATGGATGGATGGATGGATGGATGGGCAGACAGACGGATGGACGGGCGAGTGAGTGGGTGGATGGCTGGATGTTTGTTGTATAGATAAATGGATAGATAGATTAGAAAATTATTTCTCAATTCAATCAATTATTTGTTTAGGAAAAAAAGGCATTAAAAAAACAATGATTTACATATAAATGTAAAAATCATGAACATAAACACAATAACAAACAGATATAAAGGCACATGGAAACACACTGGCT
Organism: Paraplagusia blochii; assembly: GCA_016785265.1. Classification (NCBI taxonomy): domain Eukaryota; kingdom Metazoa; phylum Chordata; class Actinopteri; order Pleuronectiformes; family Cynoglossidae; genus Paraplagusia; species Paraplagusia blochii. The sequence goes on along the minus strand of JAFBJS010009746.1, from coordinate 106,626 downwards.
GAATAGAGTTGCCCTGTAGTAGCAACATTGTTGGGAGTGAATCCTACGATCATGGCGGCTGATAGTGTTGTGCTGGGAGCTCAAACCATGTAGCGTGCAGTAATAACAGGGAAGTAAGAAGGCTGCAGCTAAAGCCCCACTGCTCATCCTTTGGAGAGCAGAATCAGATAGGAGCCTCTGCATCTATGGTGGTGTTGTTGTGCCCACTGAGGCAAATCCCTACGCCCTGGCTGTCTTGTCACTCAGCACAACCAACGCTTTACAGCACAACCTCATGATTCTTCCTCAACCCTCTTGCCAACTCTTTCCCAGTGTTGTTGCTTAAGAATATATATTGCGGACAAATGTGCCATATACAATGATACATCACTATTTCACAGACGCTTTTTTTTATATCAGTCACAAATTGTTTTGTTTTTTTTAGAGTAGATGACTTCAGTCTGGTATTGAAGGTTATTACAAATGGATGGGAAAAAGAGAGAGAGTAAAAAGACAGCAGATCAATATCACTCTGTATCCAGCTGTGATTGACTGTTGAATCATCCAATAGGAGAGGGATTTCAGCTCCTATCAGACAGACCAAGCAAATAAAGGGAGATAGAGTTGGAAGAGAAGTGTCTTTATAAAAACCTGGGAACATATTGGTGTTGTGTTCAACTAAATAGACTCAAACAGAAAGCTATGACATTTTTTGTGATTTTTTTTGTATATATTAAACAAAAGCACAGAAGGCACACAAATGTAAAATGTGCCTCAGCAAAAAAAAAAAAAATTCTTAATGCTTAGGCATGGAAGTAAATAATGAAGTTGTGGTAGACTGCTGAAACGTAATGTCTATTAGCAGAAACCCTGGAAATGTCAAACTAATCATTACTGATGTTGAAGTGGCTCTATGTGTAACTGACGTCACTGGAGAGAATGATTTCTTTGTTCTTTCAACATGTGATGGTCAAGTGCTTTGCAGGGGTTACTGATCAGGATCAGATAGTGACGGCTTTTGCAGTGTATACCTGCAAACCCCCACGCATCATCTGTTTCAGGCTCTGTGCATCTGTGCTGTAATGGGAGTGGAGCACAGAGTGAGGAGAGTATATACCGTGGATGTCAAGCTCAAACAGGTTGCATCTCAGTTGGTGTTTATGCCTCAGGTCAGTTGCAGTAAAAAAAAAAAAAAAAAAAACTTTTTTAGTTTACTTGGAGAAAAGAAATGCTCATCTTTATAAATTGTAAAGTCAATCGAAATGTAATTTCCCAATTGGGGGGAAAATAAAATTGACCTGACCATGTGACATTATTATTAAACGATCAATCTATAAGATAAAGATCTCTCTTTTGAAATTTGAACAAAGCCCTGGAGACCATGAAGCTCAGACTTGGGGTATAAAGTTGTCAGAGAGCAGGGAAGTTCATAGATCACTTGTGTCAGCACTGCTCATCCCTGGAGGGAAAAAAAGACCATACAAAATTTCATGGTGTTTCATCTGATAGTTGCTGACGTGCTCTTGTCAGGGAGAGATGTTGGCTGACCACCCATGAACAACTCACTGTCTGAGACATTCGTTTAGCACCCTATTAATAATTATTATAATAAATAACAGAAGAATTTAAAAAAGTGATTGTTACTAGAAAAATTAACCAGTTAGTATTTCATTTTTAAGCAAATTTTAAGAGTTCAAAATGACTGCTCACAAGCATTGCAGTGTTAATATTCACCATATAAATTACCATTTGTGTAAATGAATGCAACTGGACTCTTCACTGTCTATTGAGGCTTGTAATTGAAGACAAAGCAGCATTCATTTTCTGTGGATAAAAAACATGTGCTCTAAGGACGAGTACAAGGTTTAGTTTGAACTGCATCAATTTTTACCCTCAGACTTATTTCTTTGGTCTTTAAAACAGTGGCTGTTGTTTACTTTTGTCTTAACCGGGACCAGCTGTGGTGTGCCAGAGTTTCCTCTCTGCAGGCGGGGCTGTAAATCTGGTCCCAGTCTTCACTTGTGGCCAAACATGTCGCCAACAATGAAAGTCTGTGGACGCCGACCAGTTGTCACTGTCTGCCCCCATACTGTGATCTTTGAAATTGCTTCTTTGTGCAATCAAATGGTTTATGAACTGCCAATCCTTTTCCCATCTTTTAAAAAAACTTTTTTCGTTGTTGTTTTTGGCAAACAAATTACACTATTTCTGCTTTTGTTTGCTTTCCTTTGTATTTTGCATTGTTATGCCCAGGCAAATCAACAATTATTAACTTTTTGCAAGTCTAACATTAAGTCAAACTTCATTGTTTTATTTACACACACTTATTGGAAACAGTTTGTTTTTCACCAAAACAACTCAAGCTTGAAATATGAACACCCGGCACCAAACATGGGGACTCAGAGTCTCAGACTCGAGTTGCACTAAAGTCGCACAAACAAAGATTTGCGACTTGACTTGAGACTTGCCATGTAAGACTGGAGACTTTACTTGGACTTTGGTGTTATGACTCGAGAGTCCTGAATGAAGTCTATAATCAAGGAATTATCTATTTTATCATTTATTTCATTTTATTTTTTCTGATACGTTTCCTAGCGCTATGAAAAAACGCAGGCATAAGTAGTTTACTAGTAATAGTAGAAGTAGTTTATGGCGCTAAGGTTTGGAACGCATGTGTGCTGCCCCAAGTTTAGGTTTCATATCACAGTGACAATGGCGCGGTAAGCCAGAGTGGAGCGATTCCTTTTGTCATTACATTTGCTTATAAAGACTTTGCGCAGACATCCAGTGAGGGGACGGCTACTTGTAAGGAGTGTGACGTTCAGATAAATGATGCTGGATTAATAACGTCGAACTTTCTCAGGCACCTCAGAACACACAAGGGATAGGTCAGTGGGCAAAAGGACACTGGGCTTGTGTGGGAAGATAACGTCACTGTTAGTAAACTAATTCAGCCACAGTTATAGTCTGTTGGCTAGTTTTATCCCCTCACCTGGAATTACCGTTTTATTTTTATACTTCAGGCCACTTCAGCAGCAAGTAGCAGCCTGCATGTATTGAGCCTAATGTTAATTCTATGAATGAATGGCTGTTTTAGTTGAGACTAATGTTGTCACTGACATAACAGAAATGGAAACAGCATGTAATGCATATGATTTCTTAGCCTAAACACATTCTCATTTTTGTATTGTTTTGATCAAACTTTGATGGTGCAGTGTGCAATGATATATTATAGCCCTATACTGTAGTACAGTACATACAGTACTCAGTTATATATTTTCATTTTCTTTAATTTGTTATTTTCAGTTGGTAAAAGGACAAGACCACTTACGCAAATCAGTTTGTATGCATCCTGTATTGTTGTGGTATTGTATTGTATTGTTCAAGCTTAAAGCTTTTGTGATGTTTCTTCACATTGTACATGCACAGTACATTGTTTTGATCAACTTGGTGTAGTGTAGTGTGCAATAACATATTACAGGGCCTATAGTACAGGACATTACATACTTTTATTCCAAATCAACACAACATTGCAGTATTATCTCGGATAGTGTCTAATATGAAAGCTTTCAGCTATGTGAGACTTGACTTGGACTTGGGACGAAAGACTCGAGACTTGACTTGGACTCGTGCATAAAGACTCGTGAATGTCTCTGCACACATTTGTGAGGGTCTTCAAGATCAGGTCAGACACACCAGCCTCACTGAAATGGAAGGAAAAGGCAGAAATAAAAGGAAGTGACTGTGCATACAATGCACTGTTTATAATATGTGATAGATGTGCCGTCTGTGGATAAGTCCCTGACAGACTGATGTATATCATGTGTTACCACATGATACCTCTGTCATGTGACTAACAGGCTGTTTATAATTCATGTGCACGGCATGTCAAGTGTCTATACTAACTTATACTAACAAAAACCACACACACACACACACACACACACACACACACACACACACCTGTACATTGGCTATGTGTGTAGGAGTCACTGAGTGTTCTGTCAACTAGAAATATTATGTTGAGGTTTGCTTTATTACCATCAATTTAACCAGACATTACCTCAGTACAACTAAGAACACAGTGATTCAGTGTGAAGTGGCTGTCAGTCTGTGCTGGTCTGTAAACGGACAGAAAACAGGATAAAATGAAATGGAATAGTTTTTTATTGTCGGTGTAAATCACAGCACTACATAGAATAGATAGAATAAACGTACAATTACTGTAGTGGCTCAAACACAGTTATCCTAAGATAACACCAATAACAACATCACTAAACACCAACACATGTAGTTTAGTGAAGACAAGGCTAAAAACATAAATAGATAGATGGATGAATGGATGGATGGATGGATAGACAGACGGTTGGACAGGCGGACAGGTGGATGGATGGATGGATGGATGGATGGAGGATGGAAGGATAGAAGGATGGATAGACAGACGGATGGACGGGTGGACGGGTGGGTTGTTGGATGGGTGGATGGATGTTTGTTGTTGTATAGATAGATAGATAGATAGATAGATAGATAGATAGATAGATTTACTGTGGAGGCGACTTACAAGCAGTCGCCTCCACAGGACCACAGCACTAAGCACTGCCCCCACCTGCCCCCACCTGCAGACCCCCCAGATAGATAGATACGTAGATGGATAGATTATAGTTTTTGGTATGAAACTCCAGGGTTCACCTCCGGGGTTAGTTTGAATCCTGGTTAGGGCGGTTGACTTCCGGTGGGCTCACCACCTGCAAGACAGTGCAGTATGGCGCAATTTTACTAGGGTGGCAGTTGTGGAGACTGCTGAAAGGTTCAAGGTGAGGTTCCTGAAACAGACAGAAACAAAAAAAAAATGTTTATATAAAGAAAGTTTGAGAAGAAGGAACAATTAGCCATGCCTTTTTTTTTTTTCTAGTTGACAAGAGTACACACATGTTTTTGCACTTTTCTGCTGTTGTGTTGTGCTGTTGCCTGTGTGTGTTTACGTGCGACTCGTGTAATTTGCCATTGAAGAGTCTGTGGCAGATAAGCATCATTCCGGCTTCTTTGTTTTTGTTACCCTGTGCTGTTTATAGCTGGTGTGGTACTCTGTGTGTGTGTGTGTGTGTGTGTGTGTGTGTGTGTTTATGTGTTGGTGAGGGGGCCTGTTTCCTAGTATGTTTTTACAGCTGCTGCTGCTGATTCCAGCCTGCAGATAAAACACCATGATCTCATGATTTCCACGGCTCCTGCACCGATACACATCACAGACACACACTCACACATGAATGCACGCACACGCCTTCACAAGAGGCATTTTGGCCATATATGGCTCACCTTGGCTCGCTCCCATTAGCAAACCTCTAAATGCCTCCGCCGTCTGTCCTTGAAAATGTTTGTGAAACCCTTAAGTAGCTCCAGGGGCACTTCTGTGTTTAGCACTATGTTATTAGAATGAAAATGTCCTGCCTGACATTGGGGAAAGAACTTTGTGGCATCTAGAAACCAAACACTACAACACTCTTGTAATTCCTGATACCATATTTACTAATTCAAACAAAAATGCATTACCCTTTTCCTACTTAAATTGCCCTGCTCTCTTTTCCCCATTGCCATTGATCCATCATTCTTCCAGTCTATATGATAGATTGGTTCACCCAGCCAGAGTCCCTCTGACACGCTTGGCCACTTCCGATGACATCTTCCTCCACACATTTCCAGATATTTATGGCCCTGCTACGTAGGTTTTGTCAATTGGGCTGGTCCAAAGGCAGGACGGATGGGAATAAATGTGGCTTTTGCCCCTGGTACATATTTACTACATACCATAAATTGAACATGGACATTGTTCTGCTACAGCCATCCATTATTGATGACAGCATTGAGGCAAGACAGTTATGATCCGAGCTGTTAGGATCAGTAATTTACTCTGTCAAGGAAAAGAAGGAGAGGTTAGGGCAAAGGGAGGGAAAAAAAATATGAAAAAATCGGAAAGACCAGGTTTAGGCTGTAAAGGCAGAGGAGAGGAAGGAAAGTGGAGCATTTTTAGACAAAGTGTTTATTCATTGGGGAAATTCCTTCCTCAGTTCCCCTTTACTCCACTTCATCCACCATTTTACTGGCTATCATGTTTTCCGGGCCGATCAATAATTTAAAGCTGTCGTTTTTCGAGCGCTGAACCTCCCAGCTCTGAATGACAGATGAGGGTGAGAAAGGATGTCGGGCCACTGTGAAAAGCAGGGAGGGAGCAGAGAGGTGGAGAACCTTAGGGTGACAAGAAATGGGCCATAAAGAGGATAGAAGAGGAGGGACGAGATGGAGATGAGAACGGCAGACACATGACTCTGGGTTGGCTGAATGGTCTGCAACCCATGACAGGTTTAAGGCATTTTTTTTTTTTTTTTTTTAATAATTTCAGTAACAGTAAACTTCAATAGCCCTGACAAATCAAACAATAACTGTAGTGTAGACCTGACAGTTTGTTGCTAAATATGTAGTTTGATGCATATGTTCTCAATTCAATTTTTTTGTTTTTTTTTTTCTATTTAAAAGACACAGCGTGGTCGATGCAGTGATTGTACACATATCAAGTACAGTATGATCTTCAGGCTGCACCATGTGTCGTCTTATGTAATGGGAGCCACAGGTCAGCGAAAGCACGGAGGCATACATGTTGATCGACTGTCATCAGTCTACTGGATGTAGAACCTTTCTGTCTTATTCTGCTTGAAGAAATTAGTTTTCCATGTTTTTTATGAACTTAAGATAAATGAATGAACTTAAGACACAAATGCAACTCTTATGTTATCCATGTTCAATTTAAGAAAAGAAAAAGTGCAATAATAACAAATCATTTTTCCCGACCGACCCTACTTATATTTTTTTGGCCAAGTGTGCACATACATTTTGAAAAGTATTTAAAGTCAAAGTATATATAAGGACTCTACAGCATTATACTCAATCACTTTGTGAGGATTGTTATCCCAATCATGTACTAATCCAAGTTCTTATCCTGTAAGGAAGCGAAGGGGCGGGTTTTGAAGAATCAGTCAACGTGAATCTTATACTAAAGGAAGAGAAAACTACTGAACGTCCATTACGAAGGACAGTGACATGACATAATTGAGTAGCAACTAATGAAAAAAAAAATGTCTCTGTAGATTTGTATCAGGAGAGGTGAGGGAGGATGGCCTTGTCCTCTTCCTATCTTGTGCTCTGGTAGTCCTCTGTGTCCGGTGACCCTGTTAACCCAGTGCAAAACACTACTTTTGTGTCCTTTCTGATTAAGGCCATGCTGTGGGCAATCAAAACGAAAAAGACAGTGAAGGAGAAAGTGGGAGACGGTGGATGATGAAGTTGTTGGTGCCCTCAGGGTTGTAGGAGCTCTGTCTGCTCACTTATCTCCTCCAGTGGCTGTGCCTGTCACTTCTTCTCCAGCCTATTTATTCCCATATGTCTTCCACTCTATTATTTGCTCAGATGCTGCATAAGGACTGCAAGGTTGTATAGAACAGTGGAGGGACCTTTCAAACCAAATGCTATTAACATAGAGCATGTAAATTGAAACACATAGACCCATATTTGTGATTCACAGGATAATAAGTGAGTGAAGTTTACCAAAAGAAAAATACAGTTTTTTTTTTTCTTGTAGATCACTTTTTACTGTGTTTTTTCTTTGTGTTTATTGTTTGGCTGTTTTAACCAATTTAATGAATTGTTTGATATCTTTGGTGACCTTTTAGGTGTTGCAAAGGGATATAAAAGAAATTACAAATTCACAAAATTCACTATCTACACACTACACTACACACAAGAGGGTTTAAGACGTAAAAACTTATTTTATGGCACTCAAACTTTTTAAAGAACATCATAATCTGAAACTAATTCAAAAATGACATTTTTAGCCTCAAGGCTCTGAATTCAATACGTTTTTTGGGTCAGTATAAAATAAAATTGACTTTAGACTGGAAGAATAGTCAACAGAATGTCATATTGTGTGTGGGGCAGCGTGGCATTTCATTTGACGGTGGGCTCAGTGGTTGCCGTGGCGTCTGTGTGTTGATCCTCCTCCTGTCTCCCTCTGTTTGGTTCCTATCAATTTGTCTTTGTCCACGAATGGACAACACAATCAGTTTCTGATTAAAGGTGCATTTTATGGCCCAGTGGAGGAAAATTGTTATCTGTGCAGGTCACTGGCTTGTGACACGACTCATATTAGTGATCAGAACAGCAATATCTCGTACGCACGCTGTATGTAGTGGGGGCAGGGAGTGTTGTTCACTGGCTGCTCACTGGTATGAATCGCACAAGAAAAAATAAGTGACCAAAAGGTGTTGAATGAGTTTCTGAATGAGTTAATATAATATACAAATATTAAAAATTATATCATACATTTAAACAACAAGTATAAAAGTGTATATATACAGTAAAAGTGTATGAATACAGTCTCTCTCTCTCTCTCTCTCTCTCGCTCTATGTGTGAGTGTGTGTAAAAAAACAAATATTTAACTCTAGACCCCAGAAAATATACTTTATTAAGTAAAAGTAACTCAAAACACAAATATATGAATACTAAAAAATAGAAAAAATATACATTATTGAGAGGAAAGGGGGAAATTGAGCTCTGTTGAGCACTTAAGAAGATTTTTTTGCAAAATTAACAAAATCTTGCAAAGCTTATTTTTAAGGCGTTCCACTCTAAGAGTATGTCAGTATAACTTGAAAAAAAAAGGCGTTTTTGTTTTTATGCTTTTTTTTTTGCTGACCCTCGTGTTACAACATTAATGGTCACAATGTTTACTCCATCAATCTCCCTGTTTCCACAGTAAGAGACGATGATGACTTCTTAAACCTGAGCGAGCTCCCAGAGACCTTTCCTTCAGACCCGCCCGAGCCTCTGCCTCACTTCCTTTTTGAACCGGGCGAGGGCTACATCGTCAAGAACAAGCCTGTCAATCTCTACTGCCAAGCAACACCTGCCACGCAGATTTACTTCAAGTGCAACAGCGAGTGGGTCCATCAGAAGGACCACACGGTGGAGGAGAGGGTTGATGAAAACTCAGGTGAGTGACGACTGGATCGAAACATGCTGTATCGCAAAAATTCCACGCACAGGTACACAGGGAAGATTACAATTATCATATGTATTACACAGTGCAGCTAACTGAAGATTTGTATTTATGAGGGGAGAAGGTTGGACACATTTGTTGTTTGTAGTGACTTCATTGGCTATAATGTGAAAAGAACATTACTTATTGACATTTCATAAAAAAAAATAAAAAAAAATTGCAGTGTAAGAGAAACAATCAAAACAGAAGGCATCTAGTAAAATGTGTGCATATATTTATCAATTCATTCATATGTCTTCATACTGTTATCCATTACAAGGTCTCAAGGGCAGTCTCTACGACTGCCACCCAAATCACACTGCTCCTTACTGTGAGTGGTTTGTGAACCCACTTGAAGTATTAGTGTAGTCGTAGTATTACTACTACCTCTTAAATAATATGCTACTAGTACTATTAATACTGCTAGATATTACAATAATGATGATGATTATGATACATTACACTGTAACTGAATAACTTAACAGTATCAACATAACTTCCAGAGGGCTCACAGTATGGAGCAGTGTGATTTGGGTGGGAATTATAGAGACTGCTGCCCCTTAGAGCAGGTAATGGGAAAAAAAAAGGATGACGATGAATGAAGGACTGAATGTCGATAATAATGTTGCTGAAAATTGAAGTGATATTGATAGTAATATATAAAATAATTTGTAACACTTAACCATGTCAGATTTTTACAGTCTTCGGGCTGCAAGAAATAAACTTGGTACTGTGGTATTGGTCTCATCCTAATTCAAAAGGTTAATGGAAAATAACCAATAATTAAAATAAAACAAAAAAAACATCCTAACATTGTCCCTAAGAGAAAAAAAAAATGTTGGCTCACATTAGAAAACCTAAGTAAATATATATATATATATATATATATATATATATATATATACATAGATATAAAAAATAAAAACCCCAAAAC
>JAFBJS010009746.1:84672-96185 GCA_016785265.1 Paraplagusia blochii | reverse complement strand
TACTTATTTTTTTTTTTTATATATATACAGTATATATACACACTATATACTATATATATATATATATATATATATATATATATATATATACAAAAACATTTTTTTCCCCAAAAACGCCCACTTCATCATTTAGATTTCCAGGGCTGTAGTTAGATATGATAAACCATTACAAGGGTACATTGTGCTTACCTCTCTCTGCTCACTTCCCCTGCATTTTCTCCCAAATACCCACCTACCTCTGTGTTCATTACAGGCATAATGTGCAGCTGCGAGTCATTTTTTATCCTCCCATCTCTGGTTCATTTGCGAGCTGCAGGATTCCTGACTGTGTGTTACTGAGAGGAAAACCTGTTCAATTATCATATGTGGATTTAAGCTGATGCCCTGCATGTGAGGGACTCCATTAGGTCTTTGGAGGATCACAGCCACCCTGTTAATATCATCAAATCTGGGTTAGTTTAGTGTGTAATTAAAAGAAGATACAAAACCTGTGTATTGTTTTCATATATGATACTTCTTTTTGGAGTTTTCTTTTCTAATTATGTCTGTTAATTTAGAAAAGCTCCTGGCCCTAGGTAATAAACCTTAATTTAAATGTAATTGAATTTACTTTATTCAGGGTCTTAACACCTATTATTTTGTATATGCATGTAACACAACATTTTCTAGCAGCAGTTTCTAAACTTGATTGCATTACAACACAATTCTATGTTTAATCAAATCCAAACAGCACAGGTCAAAACCATGATGTGCCTCAAAGTGTAATGACAAACACAATCTTCTTGTTTCAGTATAGTCACAGATGAATTACTCAGTGTGAAATCTGGGCCTATTTAGTTGAACACAACACTAATAAAAGCAGGAATTGCAGAAACACAAGCAGAGGTTATTTCATCATTATCTGCTGCCACCTAGTGGAAATACATTTTACAATTAAACTTTTTTTCCCTCTTTTTTCCGCTCCACAGACAAAACGCTAGGCCCTGCTACTTACAATATAATTACTGTATTCCAAAAAATATATAGATACTATATTCTCCAATATTCTTTGACAGAGAGTACTGGCTACTGTAACAAAGTCAATATCTAGGTTTCTTTGTATGACAGGCTAAATCAGCAAGATGTTCTCTTTTCTTTTTATCCTGCTGTTTCACAGAAACACCTGGAAGCTTGGCCCACCCCCTGTCTTTATCATCTTTATCGTCTTCTCACTCTCACTCTGTTTGCTTCTTTGCGATAATTTCCGCTGACCTTAATGTGATGGGGCAGAGACGGATAAACGTTGAACCTGAAAAAGCGGAGTGAGCAGGGGAGGCACGATCTTCTCCTGAAGAGTTTAACAACCTCACTGATCCGGGGCGAGGGGTGGTTCGGGTCGCTTTAAAGTGAAAAATGTTTCCGGTACCTATTGAGGTTTTATCTTTCAAGTTCGTCACTTACTACTTGTTCCAAACTGTGTGTTTGCTATAAAAATTATATATTAATTTTGAAATTACTTTTGAAAGTATTTCCTTCCACACCTTCCACTCCTCTAAGTCTAAGTCCAGCTTGGAAGAACGAGCCTGATTCCCAGAGCATCTCCTGAATTTGCTGCAGCAGACACCAGTACCCAACCTCCACTCTTATCTACTCACTGCATTAAGATTACAGAGGCTATAAACACATTTACTGTGTCTTCATCTGCGACAACAGAACCTAATTTGTCTACATTTTAGACCTAATGGAGAAAGACATTGCCAGTGTACCTATAACAACAGGGTTACCACAACAGTGTGTCTCCATCAGCCGTGAAGTCCTCCAACAACCTTTCGAACACCAGGTTACTTACTTTATCTCCATTAGCCAAACTGTGAATGGTTATTAGTCTGCCGGCGGTGACCTGTGACTGCACATACACACATACACACAAACACTATATCGTTGGCACATTACATATTGGCTTGGCTGATTTGTGACCTCTTTCCCCTCCTTTGCTGCCATTTCACTGTTATTGATTTCTTCTCATCTTGTCCTACATCTTTTCCTCCTAATGTTTCACCTGCCTTTACTCCTTTTCCGCACTCTGGCTTCACTCTCTTTCAACTACGCCTGTTTTCTTTGGCTCCACCATCTATTTTGTGCTCTCGTTTTTCCGAGGGTCAATTAGTCTCTGTCAGAGTGAATCCTGATCTGTGATAGAGCTACTTTTTTTTGTTTGTTTGTGTTCACATTTTGGCTGGTGGTATGTCTTCCTGCCGCATTTGGCCCAGTGAAATATTATAGAGATGGAGGCTTGTTTTTGTGAGTACAAAGCTCCACTTATTGTACTGTGTTTTGACCATGTTAAGGCCTGTGTCCATCAGAGGTTTTGTTGTTTCCTGTAGACTCTCTCTTGTGCCCCAGAATGTTCTGCATGGCTCACCCTGTACAGAAACTAGAGAACACGACTGGGCTCATGCTCACAAGTGAACGTGCACACACACACACACACACACACACACACACACACACACGCGCACACACAGCAACAGTCAGGAGGTTTATCCTTCCATCCACCTGGAGCAGTGAGTAGGAGCCATTAAGTGCTCAGTTGCACTCAGGATACGTAAGCGTAAACACATGCACATTTGTGCAGTGTGTGGCAGAGGTTCACAGAGGGTTGACTGCTCCATCCATGTCCTGGATGACTTCACTCTGTCGACCTCAGTCAACCCTTGACTGACTGGAACCCACTTTTCTTTAACAAATTTGCCATCGTGCCTTTTTGCATGATTGCTTTTGATGAGGAGTAAACATTTTCCAAAAAAAACTTAATATCCAGTGTGGCTTTCCTTTGACTAGACACAGATAGCTAGCTAGCTAGCTAGCTACATAGATAGATAGATAGATAGATAGATAGATAGATAGATATGATGTGTTCAAGCCCTAGCCTTTAAAACAATTGTTTAACAAAGGTGATATAAAAGCGGAGGAAAGCAAACTCCTTGTCATTGTGACATTGTGATCCACACCACTTCACACGCCTCTGTTTTTTAACCATCACCAAAGTAAAGAGTGGACACCTTTGAGCGACTGGGGAGCAGTGTGTGGGGACGATGCCATGCTAAATGACTTCAGTGGTAACTCAGTAGTTGGTGGATTGAACCTGGAACCCTCTGGACCCAGTCCGGCCACTGAGCCACGAAATAGCCTAAAGATTTGCAAGGTCAACATGTGTTGATTTCTACCAGGTTCTTCTTGTCCCTCCCACACCTGTGGGATTACTACTACACCTAGGATACTCGAATATACGCCTAGGATACTCCAATTATTCACTCACTAACAAGAAGCGTGAATGTTGGCGTTAATCAAGACTTAACAAGATCTCAAAGAAGTCTGGGCTCCAAGTCTAATCTATTCCACAGCAGCCATCCTATCTCAATTCCATTTCCCCCAATGTTATATTGTCAGCATCTCTAACAGTCTAATCTGAGTCAACCATTCTTAATGGGATTACTTCTTCTTAACCCCTTTCCTTCCTTTTTGTCCCCCAATAACTTCTCTCACCCCACTACACTGCAGACGTATGCACTTTGAAAATGGCATTTAAGGTCATTAGGTTTTTGGAAATTTTTCTGGAGTAGGAGATGCACGCATGGTTGAACAGGGAGGAAGAGCGCCACCCACAGAGACTGTCAGAGGGTTATGATATACAATATTTGCACCTTGCTGTCAATGACCAAGACTCATGATGATTTGCACTAAATAACACTAACAGGACAGTTCAGGTAAAGTACTTACTCGACTATGAATATTGAGAGGGTGAGACAGGACAGAGGCTGGAGGCTGACCTGGAATCAGCCTAGATGAAAACTCCTTAGTCAATATTTCCTCATAGGTCGCAGAAAATATTGAAAAATTGCTTCCTCATATGTCTGAAAAATCACAAGTCTGGCATCCACTGTGTATGTTATGGAATGTACTTTAATAAAGTGAAAGACAAACACTTTTATAGAATATATAAATATGTATAAATAATATATATATTAGAACCTGTTTCCAACCACCTGCCCTCCCGCTGGGATGTATATTGTCTGACCTTATGTGTTTGTCTTTTGTCTCTTTGTCCCTCTGTGGCACATGATGAAATAATAACAATACACAGTGTTGACTTTTTTCTGTATCCTCTCTGCTTTTTTTCCCCAAAGGCTCTTTCTTCTTTGACCTGTAGCTGATTGCATTTAAACGCCACAACGCATAACACTTTCATCTTTGCTCTCTTATCTCCTTTATTTCAAAACCATTTAAGCTTCAAAATGGCCGTCTTTGTTTTCATGCCAGTCCTCCACTCACTGTCCCCATTCCAAACACAAGTTACCTTTTAGTGTTTTGGTTGGAACACAGTTGGGGTTTGAACCTTGAAACACATGGGAATGAATGGCAACTTTACTCAGTTGCTGACACACAGTTTTGGATTGAAAACAGGCTGAAACAAATGTTATAATGAGCTACAGTAACTGCACTTACACTTATAAGTTACAAACTATAATAACCTTTTTGGTGGTTTTACCATATTGTTTACCTTATTGTTTCAATGTAGTTTTGGGTAAAGTTTACTTTTTATAGTCTACAGGGGTGCTCACACTTTTTCAGCATGGGAGCTACTTTTGAAATGACCAAGTCAAAATGATCTATCCATTATATTTATTGAGAAACATATTGAGGATTCTTGCAACTTATGTTGATGTATAACCGCATATGTTGCACAACACAACATAATTATGTACATTTTTTGCCATTACCTGAGTTCATTCCATGTGAAAGTGATACGTTTTTTTTCTTCTTACTTAGTCCAGCTCCCCCACTCATTTTTATACCCTACGTTTAAGAGGAAAAAACCAAGCGAAAAATTAAGATGTAACGAACGACTAGCTTGTTAGCTTTGCAACGCTCAGGGGCGTTGTTTGAGCATGCACGGTGTACCTAATAATTAGATGACATCTGACTGGTTGCCCTGTGTATCAGTCAAGTGACGGGATGGCTGATAGGCTGACGTCTAGTTTTTATTTAAAACAACTCAACTTTATTTGTGTAGCGTCAGTTCATGACAATGTCACATCACCTTGTCATGCGATCTACCAATAGTGCCTTGGAGATCGACTGGTCGATCGCGATCGACGTATTGAGCACCCGTGGTCTACAACTTACTTATTTTTTTTTTTTATTTAATTTAGACTAACCTCAGTCTTATTGGTCTCCTGAATGAAAACACCTCTGTCCTGAAGGTGTCAAATTTGTAATATACAGTATAACCCTTTTACACTTACACTTTTATAATTTTTAATTAAAATCAGAATGATCTCTAGGTCACCGTAGGTAAGACAAGGGCAAACCAAGGCCCGGGGGCCAGATGCGGCCCATTGAGCTTATTAATGTGCCCTGCCAATCTTGTCCAAATTATTTATATTATCATTTTACTTCTGCCTACATAGTTCTCCCTGTAATGTTGTGTTTACCCAGTAGATTACATCATGAAGGGTATAGATTTTAGGTATGATACATGACTTTTACATGCCATTTACTTTAGTCGGTCTTTCTGCATTGCTCTCAGCTCTGTGTCCAGTTTAAGGACCAATTATAGCCAATTGTCAAAAAGTTTGTCCAAGCCTGACCTAAGCATTCAGCCATTCAGTTAAATTTTATTCCATTTATTTCCAATTCGGGAACACTTCCTTTAGGCCCACTAAAATGCATAGTTCTAATTCCATCTTTAGAAATCACTGTTTAGAATCCATTTGGTCCACTGTAGAAAAATGCAGGGAGAATTCCTCTATATCATAAACATTAAGTGTAACCATTCAGCTAGTCCATTAGTCTGGCCCAATCATGTGTTGAACCATGGCATTACCAACAAACTAAAACCTGATTATGGTCTGCATAAATATTGAGGCAGCCATCTTGCACAGGATTGCAATATTCTTGCAATATTGCAATATACATTAAACTAAACAAAAGAAGGAAAACATACTATTTCCCACCAACTGATCCTATATCATATATAGGAACCTACTATATAATGCTGGACACACACCTTTGTATGACGTTGTTCAGTAGCATCTGAAGCATTTGAATGCTAGATTTTTTCCCTTTTCCATGAAAAATAGTACTCAATTTCAACTTCTAATCCCAGCTCAGTGCGTCACTTTGATAACTCACATTTTGTCATTTATATGAAATTGATACAAGTAGGCAAGGTCTTCAATGAGGATAAAAGTTGACTATGGTATATGTGGTTTATTTGTACATACAACATGCACATACTCTTTTACTGATGACCTGTAAACTCTAGTATATAAAGAAACATGATCTCAAACCCGTACTTCATTGTTTTGATTGATCAAAGTGTATTTGGCAGCATCCACTTCAGTATGAAACAGTTCTTCAATTTTTAATCCACCTCTTCTCCCTCACTCCCTCACCAGTGGAGTGTTTTTGATTTGCAGTGCTGTTGAATATTACAGACCAAAATCCTATGCTTGTCTGCCCATAATAGAGTGACGTGAATTCTCTGAGCGCTGTGTAAACAAAATGAGAAACCAAGTGATGTGGGACCTTTGTAAAATCCGGCCACTTTCTGCACAACAACAAAGTTTTCCGTGTGATTTTTATATTAGGAAAACAAACCTCATTGTGGCCTCACTGGTTTAACTTAACACCAATGCCACTTCTGTTGTGTGCTTTCAGGGAGAATTACTTTGATTTGTTTCAATTCAATTTTCCAAATCCTAATCTGTTTCACATTCGTGAAAATAATATTTTTGCATTTGCCTTGTTAAAGCGAGTGAGTCAAATCCATTATTTTTATCCTCTTGTTCCTCTGCGTGGAGGAAATGACATCATCACTGGCTGCTCCCAGCCAGTGTCAGAGGGGGACGTCTAACAGACTGTCATAGACATATGAAAATCACATTTTTTGGAACATTACTTTAAGCCGAACAATATCCAGACTTGTTATTCTGTTAGAAATTTTTTGGTTCTTATATGTTCCATTTACTGGTTTCTTTCACCAACCTGCCTAAATCAACCACAAAATTTAGTGTTGGGTTTTGTTGGCGTACGGTCCACAGATGGACATGTGTCCCACTGCTTGTCAGTTAACCTCACCTGTTGAGAGCGCACCTTTTTGTCCCTTGGCTACTCCTCTTAGCTAATTATTTCAATTTGTTTTCATTTTTACTCAACCCTATAAGAATTGCTAGAAATTATGATTTTGTGCCACTTGTATCATTTTTTTTTTGCCTGTCTTTCCATTTCTACTGTAATTGTATACACTGATGTTAAAGAATACAAGGTGCTGCAGGTAGAGATGCTGCAAAAGAGGAAATCTCATTAGTGTCCCATTGGGTTTTCATGGTGTAGTTTTACGGTATAACTTAACTTAATTAGAAATAATTGCCCGAGTCATGGTCCTTTTAATGAAGAAACAGCGAACACAAACTCTGATATAAAACCCTCTGCAGAAGTAGAGGAATATAATCTGGCTCTATTTTTTTTTTAACCATAAAAATGGAACACTCAATAAATCCAAAACCCAATTACTTTTAATCATGTAACTTTGTCATTCTTTTTTTTACTTTTTTTTTAACTACTACTTTTTGATCGTTGATCTTTCATCATAGCAAAAGTAATGAGCTTTAAATGTGGACATGTATCCTCACTCATCACATTCTGGCTGCCCACGGTCTCATTTATCTACCCTCTAGTAATTCTTAACTAGCAGCATCTGTCTCATTGAACTGTATACCCTTTAATTACCTCCTTTTTTTTTCCAACTTTCTCCTTTTATTTTGCTCTTTTCCCATCATGCAGTAGAGTTACTTGGTGTAACTAGGTCTCTCTCATTGCCGTAGTAGTTCTTAGTTGCCATTTCTAGAGCTTTATTTTTTCCTGCTGAATTTTGTACTGTTCTTTCAGCCTTTTAGCTGTAATTATATAATGTCACTCTTAATTTGCTGCCTTGGCCTTTTTCCCAATCACAATTAAAAACTTATTTCAATTTATCTTATGAAAACTCTTATTTTTCGGTTTTCATCTCTTATTTTCTGTATCCAAAAAGTTCTACCCACCCATTTCTGGCCAAAATAAATCTTGTTGCTCTTTTTTTTTTTGTCTTTAACCTCATTTGTATCTCTTTAGTTTGCCCCTAAACCATTTAGAGACTTCCGTCCAGTAACTTTTTCCTCCCTGGATTTCACTTTTTGGCCTCTTCCATGTTAAAAATGTAAAACAAGAATACCACTAGGACCAAGAGGAGGAAGAACCAGCAGTGGGAGATGTGTAGAGTTTCATAGTTTCCCTCGGAGACAGGATGACTATTCTTGCCATTCTGTGAGCAAACCCAAAAAGGAAAGGTGACGATGATGGACCAGGAAATGTCTTGACAGACGTGGTCGGTCTGGTCTGTCTGTTCTGCCATGCTGCTCCGTGTTGTTTACCGGCTTTCTCTTCTGTATCTGTGTTGGCTCATGTTCAGTGTTGTATGGTGAGGCAGAATTTCAAACATGTTTGATCTTCGCACTATCGATTGAGGTAGTCGGGAGGCCATTGTGAGGTAATAATTGCTTGTTGTCACCCTTGTTGTACACTGCACGGCTTGGCAGTCGGGCTTAACCGACAATAGTTGTGCAACTGAAAATTATGGATAGATTGTATTTATTTACATTGGAAATCTTTTCTGCTCCCTGTGTTACTGATAAGATGTTTGTTTTATTTTGTTTTTGTGCATTTACCATAGACAGGTTTGTGGCATCCCACTTGTCAGGCAGCTAGTTCTGAAAACAGTCTTATATCTTCTCCTTATTGCCATTTTGTTCAATTTAAGACACAAAGACACTCTCCTACTGACAGTGGAGCTCAGTTGCTTGCAATAATTACCACTGCAGCAACCAAACAATGACGCTGGCTGCTAAAAGAATACAACAGTCATTTTGACCCCTGCCGGGTGTTCTAGGTAGAATTAATTATACCACTGATATGACTGGATTATGTTGAATGAAGGAATCTAGTGGTACTAAATATCATACATACCTTCATACGTCCCCTAAACAGGGGTTGATGCAAACTTTTCCATGGGTCTGAGTTTAATCACATTTGTGATATGAAATAAAATGTTATTTCTTATAGTTTTCTGATCCCTAATTCCTGTTTTTCCCATCATAAGTCTTCTGGCTGTGCTCTTTTACTGACTTCTTAGTAAGCCAGAGCTTTTTGCACTCATGTGAATGAGGATAGATGAAGTGAGAATTACAAAGCAGATGAAATAAGGGTTGAATAAATACAAATATCATGGTTTATATAAGGTCTACAGTGAGTTTACTGAATAAAATAACCAGGGCTGAGAAACTAGATCAGATAGTGTGTGATTATTCTCAGGCTCAGTTTATTTGCTGAAGAATTCACTGTGCACCACATTAAGTCGTTTGGCTAATACACAGTGTATCTTTGTTCCTGAAGCTTTTAGTTGCCTCAATAAAACATCTATAAATGGTTTGTTTTAGTGTGTATTTTACCTACTACTTCATTGGTTTTTATTTGGATGCTAACTAATATATATATTTTTTTATATTTCTTCTCTGTAGGACTTGTGGTACGTGAAGCCAGTATTGAGATAACAAGGCAGCAAGTGGAGGAGCTCTTTGGACCTGAAGATTACTGGTGCCAATGTGTGGCATGGAGCTCAGCTGGGACCACCAAGAGTCGCAAGGCACATGTGCGCATTGCTTGTAAGTGCAACATGACACAGATACAGTGTGTGTGTGTGTGTGTGTGTTTGTGTATATATGTATATTAATATGGTGACATAAAAATACAATACTGTAGCTCATGCAACATTCAAGATATAGATGTTTATACTGTGTATCTCGCATGTAATTTGATTCATATTTACATTATTTTATATGGTGTTTTTACGCCACCAAAACTGAACTGAAAACCAACCATCGTAACCAGGATTCAAGCTTGCCCAGGAGGTAAACACTGGAGTTCCACACCAATGACAGCAACATTGTCTCTGGGCCAATAGGACGGCCTTTTAATAGGAATTTAGCAAAAAAAATAAAAATAAAAATAATATTAAATATTCATGTTTAGGGTTTATAGTATAAATACGTATAAATAAATAGATTTTATTGAATCTTATGGTCGGCACATCATGACTTCTTGATTGAAAAACACCAACACCCCAAACAAGAGAATAGAACTTACTATAGTACTTTAATAGAAATAAGATAATATTTTATATGTTATATTATGATATATATAATATATATATAATATATATAATAATACATACTGTATATTCCATATATATATGTACATATATATATATATATAGGTTATGTTCAAAGGCAGAAATTCTGATTTTTCAGATTAAAAATTAAATAATTAATTACTGATGGATTTGATCATCAGTCTGCACAGTGACTAGGCCAGCCATAAATAAGGAATATACAGTATGTATATTCCTTATTTATGGCTGTATGATAATATTATATATATCATAATATAACATATAAAATATTATCTTATTTCTATTAAAGTACTATAGTAAGTTCTATTCTCTTGTTTGGGGCCTAGTGAATCTTACATATCTCTGATCTTGTTTTTCCCCAAATGATGCAGTGTACGTGGAAACATTGCTTTATGACTTTATTCCACCATCATTGGCTTCCTGATGCAGTCTGCTGCACAGCCTAATTAGACAACTGGGAGTCTGACTGTAAGTTCAAAGAAGGAACACAGGGCAGAACTCAATCCAAACAGGCCTGACTATCACTTTAGTAGTGATCACATGGGGGATAATATTTTTTTTAAATTGTTATCAAATTCAGCAACAGGATCTAAGAGGTCTATAACCTGAAAGCCCCTCTGACCACTCCCTAGAGACACTGCAGGCAGGAAGTGAGAATTTTTCCGTAAAACACTTAAACTGCCGCAGTCTCTTATGAGCGAATGTTTTCTCTCGTCAAACCACCTTTACAGACTTGAGGACTGAGCCCTCAGCAGTAGCTTCCCAAGCATCGTTGCTCCGCTCAATTCAACTGTGTGAGCCAACTGGGATTTGCCCAATTGTGGGGTTATAGAGGGGTCAAGCAGAAGAGAAATACTGTACCAATAACAAACCTGTTTCCGCCTCTTTGCTCTGCTTATGACTGTGCGCCTCTGCTTTGGTGGACTGTTAAAAAGAACGACAGGGGACTGAGGTGAAGTCCATTCAACGCACACTCCACAAACTTGCCGCAGTATTTTAACAGACGATATCATTCTAACAGACGCTCTGGAAAAGTTCTTTTCCCAGACTGCTCTTTTTTCCTGAGGAAAGAAATCCATCACGCTGACCCTCGTTTTTCACGCCAGCATATTTTCTAGATGTAAACATCCTCTACTATTGTTTTATTTTTTATTTGTTTTACACATAGACTCTTATTTATGTTTTTTTTTTTTTTTTTTTTTTAGAGAATTTTATTATAAAATTTACATAATTTTTGTATTAAAAA
>JAFBJS010009746.1:64217-84446 GCA_016785265.1 Paraplagusia blochii | reverse complement strand
ATTTTCTGATTTTTTTTTTATTTTATTTTTGACTGAATCAAAACAAATGTCTGGACTTTTTTTTTTTTTTTTTTTTTTTTTTAGAGAATTTTATTATAAAATGTACATAATTTAAGTATCAAAAAGAACCACCCATCGGCCCCCATCCTCACAATATGAGAATACTTTCTTAGCAGCAATAATGGACTCTGTAAATAACATTCTGGTTTGGGATGCACCTTCCTCCGGGTGCAATGAAAGCTGAGTAATGTGATTTTTTTTGGCTGAGCTTCTACCTGTTACCTGCTGAGCACAGATGCAGGTAAGTGTGTTTTTACTGGCCTCTGAAATTCTCTGAGGCAAACTTAAATGTAGCTGCTAATGGCACAGAAATGCACACAGCGCACTGAAGGCCTCATTGTTCAACCGCATACCTGTTTGACATATGAAGACATGGTTGTCAGGACGTAAAGATAAGTAGATGAACGGACCTGCTACTGTACGCTTCTTATCTGCTCCCTTGTCTGCTCCTGTCTCGTCTAGTGATGCATCGAAGGTGCTGTACATTTAGGAAATTTGTAGGAAGCACCTGTGAAGGAGTCCTACTACAGTAGAAGCAGTAGCTTACGCTTATTGTATATCATGAATTATTTATTAATCATTCATCTTCTTTCCTAAATCCGTTGCAAAGTTTCAAGGGCAGCAGTCTTGACTCCAACCCAATATACATTGCACCAACACTTTTTTTAGTTGTCTCCTGTGGGTGGTGAGCCCACAGGCATTGATGGGCTTTACCTTATGTGTTTTTGTTTGATGCAATGATTTTGCCTCATTGTTTGATTTCTCATTCCAAAAAAATCACAAAGTATTATGTTGACCATTTCTGACCCACGTAACTTGTGAGCTCACCACCTACAGGAAGGCTCACAATATGGTGCAATGTGATTTAGTTGGCACCTGCTGCCCCTGCAACCCGGTAATGGACAAGCTGAAGAAGACGAATGAATGAATGAATGATTTAATTAAAATATCTTCTCACAATGAAACTAATTATTTCATTACTGTCATTAAGGGACAGAGCTGGCCCCTAAAGCAGGGGTCTCAAACTCAAATAAGGGCCACCACCCACACGATCATTTCACCAAAGGGCCGTGTCAGCGTTCAGTGTTCAATATAAAAGAAAAAATAAATAAATAAATTTCCGATAGATTCCCTTTGCAATACAATACTGAACCAGAAGAAAACTGTGGTTCACAGGGTTGAGAACTATAGGATTTACCATAAATTGTAGAGAACAAATCTCTAAAAAAATATTGTTTTAGAGTTTTAGACTCCCACTTAAAAAACAATATGATAATGATAATAATATTAAAATAAAGCCAGTGAACAATCACATAATGGTATAGCAGGTAATACTTTTATTTGCGAAAAAGCTAGAGAAGCCAGATTAAGATGGTTTGGACATGTTCAGAGGAGGGACAGTGGTTATATTGGGAGAAGAATGCTAGACGGTAAGAGACGAAGAGAAAGGCCAAAGAGGAGATTTATGGATGCAGTGAGTGAGGACATGGAGGTGGTTGGAGTTGGAGTTGAGGATGCGCAGGACAGGGTGAGATGGAAATTATTGACTCGCTGTGGCAACCCCTGAAAAATGGAATAAGCCGAAAGGAAAAGAAGAAGATATATACTTGGGTCCACAAGGCTTCAAGTTTGAATCCACAATATGGAACAGTGTGATTTGGACCCAGAATATGAAAACTACCAGAAATGTCATTAACATCAAGGGCTTTTCATTATTTTCACATTCAAACGCAGAACGAAGATTCTTCTTGATTTATAGTGAACAGTAGTGCAAACCAACAAATTGTGCTTTAATAGAGATCAGGCAGATCTGTCAACATCACTAGAAACTGAAAGCTGAAACCAGGATTTTTAACCTTTTTCTGTCTCTTTATTAACTTTTTTTTTAGTTTTTTTTTTCAACTACTTCACTATGCCCTCCACATTCTCTGTTGCTTTTTCGGGACCATAATTTGATGTGATCAGATCACCCTCTGCCTCCTCCTGCGATAACCTTTCTTCACATCGACCCAACCTCCTGACCTCCCCTGCTTTCCGCTCCTGTTTGGATCTCCTGTTGTGATTAAAATGCTTCCTGGCAGCTGGAGCTTGCTGAGCAAAGTGTCTTTTCCCAACTTACCTTGCAGAGGCAATTCAGCATTTCTCCCTCACTCACCCATCTCCTTCTTCCCACTCATTTTCTTATTTCTCATCGCATTGAGTCATCCCTACACAATCTGTCACTCCATTTCTTTCCCACTCTTTTCTGGCTCCTCTCCTTCCTCAGGCTATTTTTAAAAAAGCGTGGAATTAACTTTAACAGGCAGTAAATACATAAACACTTTTGCCAAACTAATAATTACAATTGGCAGTGTGATTGTGACGTGTCAAAACACATGAGAGATTGTTTTTTTTATTCTTTAAAGATTTGCAGATTATGTCTTGCACTGCATTGTCCTCACTTGCACAGTCAGTCATTCTGGACCTATAAAGTTTTAGTCCTGTATATATGTAGTATGAAGTCAAGATACACACACACACATTCTCAAACCGAGAACATAAAATGTATTTAATTTTTATTTAATTTTTTTCATTTATAGAGCACAGTACATGCACAATGTGAATTAAATGTGCTTCACAAGTTGTATATGTGCCCCCTGTCCTTAAAGACCCTCTCATCAGCTGAGGAACAACTCCCAGGAAAAAAAAAAGAGTTAAGGAGGAGAGAAGAGAATGAGGGAAAAACCTCAGGGTGAAAGACAAAGGAGAGAATCCTCACCCAGGATGAGCAGGATGGCAAAAACACAATTACAAAGTACATAGTATGCATAATAACAATATAAACATAGACATGTACAATATTGTATGTATTAAATGCAATATGTACAATATTGTTTACAATATCTAAACAAATTCTAAAAAAAAATACTTTATCTCAAATACTTCTATGAAGTGTTTGTACTTTCAAGTCTAAAACTCTGCCTGGTCCTCTGAAGACTATAAAAACCTGTCCACACACACAAACACCCAGACATACAAATGGTAGATGATGGCAATTTGTTCTGCCACCTTCCACTGAGACGTGTGTACATAGCAATCAGGGGTCCAGACACTCTGCTGCACAGCAATTCAAGCAGCTGCTTGAGTCAATTGGAAAATGTGCCTCACTGAAGGTATTTTTGTTTGTTTGTTTGTTTGTTTGTTAGTTTTGATGCTGCAAAATTCCTCACACACTTTAGTTTTCTGACTCCTAATGCTGACCTTGAATTTCTGTGTTAAAATCAATAATTTCCACGCTTTAGTTGTAGGCCTGCATTCATCTAGCAACACTGACCCAGACTGTGCCTTCTAAAGAAAATGAAAAAGTGAAGGAAGACATAAACACACATGAAAAGATAGATGCATTTGAAACAAGCCTGGCGGTCAGTCTGGGATTGTGACCCAGCTATTAAAATGGACCAGTCTAAACATTCTGGTCTGAATTTTTTTTTCCTCACTAATGCCATAACAATAACCAATATAGAAACGACAAATAGAATGGGATCAAAAAGTACAACTTCCTTTCTTTGTCTCTTTCTTTCTTTATATATATATATATATATATATATATATATATATATATATATATATATATATATATATTAAATGTCCTCCAAATTAATCCAAACCGATTTTTATTCTATATTATATTTAATGATGATTAGAGGTGCGCAAATTAATCGGTTTGGATTGAATTGAAACGAATAGGATTGAACTGAATCGATCGTTAAATATTTTTTTTAAGATATATAGAATATATAGAATAGAATAGAATAGAATAGAATAGAAAGTCCTTTATTTGTCCCACAAGGGGAAATTTACATTGTTGCAGCAGCGACAGAAAAGATAAAGATAAATAGATAAAAAAGCATGCTTTAAAAAAATTACAATGTACAGATATTGCACATAGATGGGATATTGCTCTTTGATATAATATATATTTATATATGTATATATATATGTTATGTACATGTGTATATCTTATGTCTAATTGAGTGTCAACATTTTTAAACATTTATTTCACCTAATGAATAGCATCTTGTCCTTTTCCTTTTATTTACTGCCTGTTGAGGAGTGTAAACCCAAATCCAAACTTAAGCAGTTTGTCCGTACCTGTGATGTAAACAGTGTTTATTCAACTAAGCCTTGTATAAATCGCCTTTACAAAGCAATTTTCCCGTAGGGTCTCGAACCGTTGTGGCAAATCACGTTGTTTACATGACTGCGGGTGGAAAGACATCATCTGATGTCGATGGGCTGATCACAGGTTGTGAAGTGTTGAAATGACAGGGTGGAGTAAACAGCCAGGGAACTGTGAGTGGAGAAGCTCAAGTCACTTAGGGAAAATAACTCCCTATCAATCTGCAAAAGAGAAAAAAAATATCTAATTTAAACGCCAGTTATAATTTTATTATTATTCTCTTTCTTTTTTTTTTTATTTTTTGTGTTACAACATCAATTGTATGGATGCCTCAACCTTTTTTTTTACAGCTGAACATAATCTGTAAGTGGCATTTAACTAAACAAAATAAACAAAAAACAAAATAATTACAAACAAGACAACAAGAACTGACATCAGCCTTTACTGAGACATGATAATTTATATATGCGTCACCATTGTAATTATTCTGAAAAAAATCTTTAAAAAGTCTTTAAAAAATAAAGTATTTTGAAAAGTATACAGCTCACCCAACTTATACTTGACTTCTCAAAATAGTGATTGGTTAATATGGGTTTTCTAGTCACTTTACTTATTTGCACAACAATCATGTAAAATATTCATAACAAAGGCAAGTGGAAAATACACACCGTTTAATGACTGTCTTATCTGGAGACACGGCCAAGAAACACTTGGCTAATAAAAAAGGAAATAAAATCCTTTTAATTACAGAGTTCTCTGCTATGTTTTTGGGCCAGATGCTTAGTGGTTTGTGTTGCTTTGCATTATGCAAGACACTTGATGTACAAATGAGTTTCCATGAGATTTTGGAAGCGTCGTTCTTTGGCTGTAAAACATCTCACTTTAATATTCATGTCTGGAGCAGCTCCGGCAGGTGGAACTGTTTTGATTTAGCGTCAGCAGCAGGCGGGCAGGCAGAGACACCCATTTTAGATAATTGCTCAAATTGTGCTCATGTCGAGATGCCTGGAGCAGATAAGAAAAATAAAACAAAATGAATAATAAGCAAATCACAAACACAATCGGAGTTTTGCGTGAGTGCTGCTAAAACTTTGAGACCGAGATGGTGCAGAGAAGCACCCAGAGAGGCAGAGATGAGGTGCCATGAATATATGCATGGACTGCCTTACTGTATTGATGGAGGAGTTCAGAAAAGCACACTTCACCACTTACTAGGGTTGCCCTATGTACTGATCTGCTCAGCTTCCCAAAAAAAAATAGAAATTCTTAAGCGGATTTCTCTCTGCTTTTGACGAATTTATGACGTGGATGGTGCTGTCTGCAGTTTTCAGAAAAGTGGGGTCAGTGAATTGATGTGACACAGCTGTTCCTTCTTGACCGTGCATGGGTTTCCCTGGGGCACATATTTGCACAGGCGTGCACAGACACACACGACTTCTGTTGATCCAAATGTTAATTCTTAAAGTGTTACAACAATAGCAGCAACTTCCCTTGTATTGTCAACAAATAAAACATAATAAAGTTGCCCTCAAAGGCCTGGTTGTAACTAAAAGACTGTCAAATGGACGGACAGAAAAGCAGACATAGATAGACAGATAGATAGATAGTTCCAGTGTATTCACATGAAAAAAACACTATTACATATCTGGAGAGAAGGGAAAACATGCACATTTCTAGTAATGTCTCAATACATTGAGTTTGGCCCAGTTGTGGCCCGCTGAGTTTGACACCACTGATCTACATAGTTCATAGAGGCCCATTTCTAGTAACTGTCACTTCAGTGTTATGATAGTACAATACTGTATGTTTGTTCATTGTGACTATTGATGATTAGAACACTCTTCTGCTGTAATTTGTGCAAATGGTGGATTATTTAACGAAAAGAACATTGAAAATAAAAGAAAAATTAAATATTATTCAAATACAAGTCACTATTTCCTACCTTATCAATGTCTCTTCTATTCATTTTGCAACTCATGGTGGTAAAAAAAAAGTGACTAGTGACAACACTGACGCGTCGGCACATGCGTTGAGCTCATAGAGCGAAACCCTTTTGGAAACTCACCGATACAGGAACTGTTTCGAACTGATATAAACGTGCCAAACTGTGTCTGTGAGGGTGTGCATTTTTCAATCGGACGTACCAGCCACAACAAAGAATCTCCATTGTGCTCTTATTCCATCTCATCATTGAATTGTAGCGCAGTCCCCAGGAAAATGAAAAGTTTCCACCATTTTGATCTCATATCAGAAAAAAAAAAATGTATATCCTTGTTGTTTGTCAAGGTTCGTTTTCTGCAATTGGTGAAATAATAATAATGATGATAATAAAAAAAATAAAAAACTTTAAGACGTAGGGTAAAGTTGTTTTTTGAAACAGTCCTCAAGCATCCTTATTCACAACACATTCACTTTCATTTTCACGTTATTAATTGATTGTATCTGAAAATGTGAAGTAAAAAGTATTCACATTTATAAAAAGTATTATAAATGTAAATAATGACAAAATACATTATTGTATATACTAGGACGAAATATGAGCGTCAGTTGAGTCTGTCAACAAGGTTGTCTGTAGGGATTTATAAGGTCCAAAAGGTGTCAGTATTCAGTGACACAGTTTCGACACAGTATCGATACATTTCTGCAATGTGTCGAAACGCTTCACGAAGCCTCATCGACCCATTCAATAAAATTATCAAAATATTTAAATTGAAAAAAAAAAAAATCAGACTTAAAACGATGATAGCTCAGCTCAAAACATTGCAATAATTAGATGCTGCTGCCCTTGAATTTATCATTTACATCTCTGCTCAAAGGCCTCTCATCAAGTCTGATGACTCCTTATTATAAGGCAATAAAAAATGCTTCTGCCACAGGCCACATCCTATGTCTTGTTGGGCCACGTACGGACCGCGGACCTTTAGTTTGATACGTGTGAACTGAGCACTTGAAATAAATCTGCAAATGCTCTCACCTCACCCCGCCTGAGCTGTTTGCTTTAATCTTCCTTAATTTCATTCTCAATCTTTATGGAAATCAACTCTCTCGGCCAACTACTCCTTTCACCATCTCCCTCACTAATTTAGACCAGGAAATTGTTCTTGGACTCGTCTGGCATGAGGGAGCCACGTTTGATTCTCTTCAATCACTTCCTTTTATGTCAGCCATTGTTTCCCCATGTTTCCCTTGTGTGTGTGTGAGTTTTGTCTTGTCCCACCATGAGTGTTTTGTGACATATTTGTGCATTTACGTATGAAACACACCTTAACCTGATTGTGCAGCTATCTCTCCTGTGACCGTATCTCTTCGTCTCTGTCGTTCTCCCTCTTCCTCCAGTATCTGTCTGTCTATGTGTGTGTGTGTGTGTGTGTGTGTGTGTGGTGTGTGGTGTGTGTGTGGTGTGGGTAGCCATGTGGTGGATTTAGGACTAAAGCTTTGGATGATTACTCCCATAATGAACCATCATGTTCTCTTCTGGCTCTCATCCCCCACAGGGATTGACTGCATTATGAAGTTATCATTCAGCCTGAGTGATGCTTCATGTCCTCGTCTTCCTCTCCCCGCTAACAAGTTTAGTTTCTTGCATGGCTAAATGAAGCCTGCAATTATTGAGTTATTTGTTATTTTAGGGTAAAAAGCTATTGGGGAGTTTTCCAAAAAGCTCAGTCATTGATGTAACCCGGGCAGCTGATTAATCCAAACACCTTGTTTTAAAATATAGAATCAATGTGGCAACATGTTTCTCACTGCTCAGGAGTCGGCAGCTCAGCTCCCTGCTTTTACTTTGTAAGCTGTGCCAACTGTTCTGTGGAAGTTTCTTCTATCATCTCTTAATCCTTTATTTTTTTTTTTTCATATATTTCTGGCTACTAAAACACACATATTATCAAAATGCTCTGCGTTAGTTTCTTTGGGTAATAAGACGCGCTGTCAACTGTTTTCAATTTCTGTCATACATTAGACCCATCGGATTATAAGGCAAATTAAGCAACATGAAATAGTCTCAGTTTGTAATTTGAAATGAAATATCTGTTTTTGTCATTGTGACGTTGTGATTCACACCACAGTGCACAACGAAATTTGGCCTCTGCATTTAACCCATCATGTGTGTAGAGACGATACCATACTCAGGGCATCTCAGTGGTAACTTGGCGGTAGTGGGATTCGAACCAGGGACCTTGCAGACCCTAATCCGCTTTCTTAACCAATAAGCCACTGCCCTAATTTCTCTCTCTCTTCCATAATTCTATTGAATTCTTCATATTGTGTGTGTTAGTTTAACAGTCTATCATACCAAAGCTTTTCATACATTGAATGAGCAACATTCAAGGTCAGTCAACATAACCAGAATCCACACAAAAGGCGAACCACATCATAAGGCGCACAGTTGGTTAATGAGAAAATGCATGGTTTTTGTTTATGGTCCAGGACATATGGTATTTGATTTTAGATAATTTTCTGGCCCCTTCATTTTGGCCAACAGGCAATGTTGCTGTGAAACTCCAGGGTTCACCTCTTGGGCAAGTTCAAGCCGGTTGGCTTCCAGTGTAGGCTCACCACCCACAAGAAGCTACACTTTGGTGCAGTTCAATCATCAATCAATCAATTTTTATTTATATAGCCCACATTTACAAAACAAGTTTGTCACATAGGGCTTTACAGGGTTGGTGTATGCATTGTTTCATGTTCTGACCTTAAAGTTTATGCATCCTTTTTTTTTTATTTTTTTAAGCATTTTGAAACATTTTGATTAATTGGAAACTGGATAAAGGTGGGTTTAACATAGTTATGTCATCCTAACATAGAATATGTGCACAGTTGTTCACATATTCAATAAGTAGACATAAAACTTTGGTAGTAGACATACGTAGACATTGCAAAGTTATTGTTATATCAGGGCTGGAACTAAAACTATTTTAAAAGCCAGAGGCAGAAAATAAAAAAATAAATAAAAAACTTCATGTATTCTTGCTGCAGAAAAAAAAAAAATCTGTGCAGCTGACCAATCACTTTTCTTTTGGATTCTTCTTCATTTCAACATCTCCCAGCCAATCTCTGACTTGCAATATCTTTCTGGTCGGCTTCTCCTATTTCACTTCTGTCCTGTCATCCTCGTCTCCTTCACTAAGCCACTCCAGGGTGACTCTCTTCTCTGAGATACCCAGAAAATGACTCTGAGTTGACTTGTTCAGCGTTTTAAAAAAATGTTCTGTCTTCTGTCTCTGTCTGTGTGTCCATGAATAGTGCATCCCAGCTGACAGGTAGGGTGATTAAGAGTACACCTGGGAACCAGTGCAGTAGAAGGACGCAAGGATAAAAGGGACATACACACATGCACGTGCATGCATACACCCTCACACAGTCTCCCATGAAGATGTTACAAATGGAGTTAAAAAGTAAAGGATGGGGACGAAGGTTTTATCCTCTGAGGCAGAACCTACTCTTTGTAATGAAAAAAAAAAAAAAAAATCTAACTTCAATGTGAAAAACTTCAGGTTCATTTATCAAGTTAATTCCGATCTCCCAAAAAATGTTATGCCATGTCTTGAGTTTATCTTGCTTAAATTTTTAATGTTTGACACGTAATCACTCAACTAAAGCAAAAACTATATTTTATGCAATCTCTTCACACATATTCACCAGGGAATTAACATCTGCTGTGTCAAACTGTGGATAAATGTATTAAAATACAACATTTGTCAGTGGAGACCATTCTGTGGAGGTTTACTTTTTTTTTCCTTGATTGTTAATCTTACTAGACACAGTTTTAATTCTTGCTCTCTGTGTTTAATTTAATACAAAAGGCAGTTTTGCGGTTCCTTTTTAGGACTTAATGGTCCTGAAAATGAACAGAAAATAGACTGTACCCTCCGGACTTCCAACTACAAATTAAAACAAGCCCGTACTTTCTTAATTACGCTGTTTATATTATCATTGAATTTAGAAATCCATAACACCTTGGAAGTCATGACCCACTTGTTTTTCCTCTTAGGCTATTGTTGGTGTTGTATTGTATTTCCTTCTTTGTCGTTCCTATTCTTCTGAAACACAAACTCAGTTAGAAATGGAATCAATCTGGTCCACGTCATTTTGTGGAACGATGGTGATTGAAGTGAATGTTTATAGTAGGTGGATAATCTGCAACAATGATTTACATAGGTTAAAGGCACTGGTCAAGCTCCATTTATGATTTATTAATATGATTAATAATTATTTGTTAAAAACTTCCAATTACAGCATTGCTAGCAATGGACTGTTTAGTAAATGTCAACCTGTTTGGGACACAATTTAGACAAAATTGCGTCCAAATTGAATTTGAGACACAATTGTATTTTGAATTTGACATTCATGTTTTGACACCTGAGCGCTTTTATCTTCAAAACTATACTAAAAATCCAAGGGGGCATTTATTACATTATTTACAAGTGGTCAGAGTGCTTTTAGAAGAAGACCTTCACTCCTCTGAAAGTGCCGCATTCATCAGCATAGGTTCATAGGTAAATAAATATGTAGGTATATGTCGTCATAATGATAATTTGCATTTTGACTGCTGGCAGGCAGAATAGGTATAGATTATAATATCCTATTTTCTCTAAAAAAAAAAAAACCTACACATTTTTACTTGAAATATAGACATTTTAAGGAAAGTGGTTCTTGTTTTTAAAAAAGATTTTCCTTAAATACTTTCCTAAATGGGGACCCTAAATTGGGTGTTCTGGTGTTGAAAGCTCAGGTGCTACTGAGGCAATACATAAATTATACTGTAACCAATAACACAAAAGTCAATTATTAAACAGTAGCTTTATAACCTTAGTGATATTTGTTATTTGTTTAACATGATTAAACTGATGCAAAAGTAAAGACTTGCATTAGGGAATGCTTAGTGATTGTTTATTTTCAAACAAACAAATATATATAATTCAGTTCTAGTACAGAGACATTTTTTTGACTACTGACAATCACAACAATAAAGAATCAGAGGAACAAACTTCAAGTCAAACCAAACTCTTCCCCCACCTTCTGCCCACAAATGCTCTTCCCTTTCATTCACATAATTTTAACGCCTCTTCCTGCTTTGTCTTTCTGACATGCGTTGTTCTCATTCAAATGACTGTTGCATTTCCTTTCTTTCTTTTCTTTTTTTTTTTTTTTTTAGTTTGCTTTTGGGAGCATTCTATTCCTCCAAATTACAACAGTCAAGCTTCAAACAGTCAGCGCAAGAAATGGCAGGGCATTCCATGCTGCTTTGTAATGCTGTCATCAATTACAGCCTGTGGACCATTAGCGTGCATCATTTATTGTCTTTGGCTTGCCTTAGAACGCCAAACTCTGGCAAATGCAGATGGAATGGGAGCAAGGTTAACTGTCATGGAGAGTGATTGAGAGGCAAGGGTGAAACAAAAGCTGCCTGTGTTCAAGCACTTAATAGCTTGATCGTGTGTGTGTGTGTGTGTGTGAGTGCATGAGGTTTTATTTACCCCATGTGAGCAGTAGTAAACTGTATGACTACACAACTATGTATTATTTCCTGATAGGAACATACAGTAATATGCAGGATTCCACTTTAAATTAGTCTATTTCATATAGAAAAAAAGTCAATTTGCAATGTAAGTTATGTCATAGCACCTACTTCATCAACTACTATCTTTTTTCAATTTCCATTAACCAGGACCTTTTCAAAAGAGAAAAACATCTACATGAAAAAACTCAGGATAAAATAGAATAAAAGCTGTAAGTGAGGTAACAAGAACCAGCTACAGTCAACTTAGCCTATCATAGTGAAAATGAATGCATCTCTGATGCACAGCATCTTGCCAGTCCCCATAATGCCAAATATTCTTGCAGGCTCACCACCCACAAGAAAGCTCACAATATGGTGCAATGGGATCTGGATGGTGCAAGCTGTCCCTGCGACCCGCTAACAGGCAGACAGATCAAGTTGAATGAATGAATGAATGCATGCATCTCTGAAAAAGGTTATATAGTTCATGGTAAGAATGTATTGTTATAGTATTGTTACCACTAACTTAAATATGTGCTCACTGTATTACTACATATAAGCAGTGTTGGGCAAGTTCCTTTTAAAAAGTAACTTATTACTTATTACTAGTTAATGCTCTGTTGCTTTACTAGTTATGTTACTAGTTACTAAATTATAAAAGTAACTAGTTACTTTACTTTATTTAAAAAACACATTAAACAGTTTAGTGTTGTGTTCTGTAGCAGCTATCATAATGAAATGTAGTGGTACTGTAATGGTTGTAAGGTTTTATACAGCAGTTATAGGGTAATGTTTCCAAGTGTGGGGTGGGGTGGTTAGAGCTGTGTGGAACTTTCGAGGCTCTGCAATTAGAGTCTGGGAATAAGTTATACGTTCGCTGTAATTTTGAATAAAGTTCTTCAGAGCAACGTTATTGTAACCCCAACTTGCCGTCGTCTTGCTTGTGGGTGTGTGCTGCTGTAAAGTGTCACCTGTGTGTGTGACTGTTTATTTCCCTAAAAGGCAAGATGACCCACCCAGGTCTCTTTCTGATTGGCTTGGTCTAAAATGTTAATCTGTGTCAATCAAGCATTGCTCCTTTTCAACGCATGGGTTCAGTTAGTGTTCATGGTCGTCTTTTACTCACAACTGTGAGAGTTACCACACACTGGCAGGCAGACAGTAACGAGTAAGAAGCCCTTTTACACAAAAGTAACAATAATGGCGTTACTGAATGGGAAAAGTATGCGTTACATTATTAGTTACCAAGAAAAGTAGTTTCATTACGTGACGCCGTTACAAGTAACGAGTTAGTCCCAACACTGCATATAAGGCATCTCTTAAAACATTTTGTAGCGGTTGGAATGCAAAGGTTAAAAGTTTGTGGTTAGACTAGCCAAACAAAGTTTTTAAATGTGGAGTAATTGTTTCAAAATTGACATTTTTAAGATGCAACTGAGGCTTGAGGTAGTTAGGGGTATCACAGCAATTCCTATCTTTAGGGAATTAGAATCAAGATTGTTCAAAGATTGTTATTGGTGTAAGTAAGAGGAGGTAGAAATAAAATGAAGATGTGCAATAACAAAAAAAAAAAAAACATAATAGTATTAGATAAATACAGAAATGTTGTATACATATGGCATTACTTTGGGCTGCATTGATATAATACATACTGAGAAATGTCCTTGTAGTGGGGAAGTTGACAGTAGGGCGAGGGTCTACAGTGCATTATATAATGTGTCTCTAAATGAGGGAATTCAATGGTTAGAAAGTTAGATGTCAGAATATTAGTGTGATGTCCTTCAGTTTGTGTCCATTGTTACAATATGGACATTTTTTTAACACTTGTCTACAATCACTTGGCTTTGATGAATTTGAACAGTGGTCTCTACAACATATGACATTTCCTAATAATCAAAATTGGTATTTTATGCAAATGTGTGAAAATGTGTCATTTTGTTCTTTTAGGAGTTGGTAGTTTGTTTGCATGATGTGTCTGCCATTTTTTTCCACATTGTTTGCTCAATTTGGGGTTTTGAAAGAGAAGTTGTTTTGAAAAGCAGCAGCCAGTTGATGTGGCATGAAAAGAAGTGACTGGCAGGGCCTGACAGGCTTGGACTATGTGACACAAAGGCCAACTTTTGATTCTAACAAAAGTTGAATAACAACAAGGTTAGTTTCTCATAATAAGATTTTCTTAGAAGAGAAGGTCAAAGTTGACTCGAGATTTTCTAACACCAAGGTGGATAGTGACCTATTGCTGTGACTTGATGCTTGAAACTGCTGTGTACTCTTAAAGGGTTTTTTTTTTGTTTTTTCTTATGGGGTTTTTTTTTTTTTTTTTTTTTTTTTTTTACCATTTTTTTCTGGTGTGAAAGATGCAGCAGAGGGTTTACTTTCTATTTCATCAAATATGGCCCCATTTAAAGGTGATTTTAATCTTTTTAAACGCTGCAGTTGGATTTTAAGATAAAGGAACTCTTTCAGTGTACAATAACCACCCCCTGTTTTTGTTTTTCAGACCTCAAAAAGAATTTTGAGCAAGAACCTCTGGGAAAGGAAGTTTCTCTGGAACAGGAAGTCCTGTTACAGTGTCGCCCTCCTGAAGGGATACCCGCCGCTGAGGTATGTTCAATGTCATTATTAACCTTTACCCAAACAAAAGTAGACCGTGAGAAGAGGATAAAGAGACTTCTAAGTTGACCTCTCCAAAATCACTGACAAAGGAACATCTATTAAATATAGAAAATACCAGAAAGGACTGACAGCTAAGTCAGTTCTCTGAGATTTCATTTCTTCTTTGATGAGAAGCAGGAATGACAGACAGCAGAACAGCACAGCGTGATGGGTGAACGCTGTCTATCGCTGTCAGGTATTGAGGAGTTGGCTGAAGAAAAATGTTTCCCCATAATTCTGACACATTCAGTCAGTAACAGACGTTTAAACTGAAGACATTTTTGAGTCGATTAGGTGTCCAGTGATTTGCCAGATTTGTATTACCATTTAGAGGAGTTTTAAACAACTTGATCTTCTTATAAAACAAGGACCGTTCTTGGAATTTAGGAAAAGGCTTCCATTAAGTATTAAGACATAAATGTGTAGCTTTTGTTAAAGGACAAAAAAAAAAAAAAAATCAATGCTGAACCTCGGTTGAAACTCTGTTGGTCAAAATGAGTCTGAATCCTGTTTTGACTGACACTTTCTTAAGAATTTCTCTGCACTGAGGTAACACTGCTCCAAAGTTTAAACTCTGGTCTAATGTCCCCGGAGAGCCAATTTAGGATGCAGCACAAGTTTCATGAAGAAATCCCAGTGACAAGGGAAGATTTAGTCAATTCTCTTGTCCCATTTTAAAAATCTACCATTCCACATTTTCACCCTTGCTAAGCTTTGCAGGAAATGATGAGTGGATTGTACCGTGAGTATTAATGAGAAATGGCCATGACTTTTTTTTTTTTTTCATCAGCATGAACTGATGACCCTTTGTACAGATAGGAAACATGTGATGACATTGTGATAGGCCTTGAGTGTATGCTATACATATTCGACTTTGATTTAGTGATGTCTCTGTTGTGTTTGTTGTGTCATGTGGTCCGTGTCTGCCTCATCCCCCATATCCACAAGCCCTACATGCAGATTAGCTTTGAAGCACTTTTTGACGAATAAAATAAAAAAAAAAAGCATTTTAGTTTAGCTAACAAATGTGGAAAAGCAATTTGACCCTTGAAATAGACTGAGCTGCCAGATAAGGTGTCTCTAAATCTGGTTTTGGCTCCTTTAAGGGTTTGATGCTTGTTTTCTATTGAGTCTAAGTACACAGCTCCCCCGGGGGTGGGTAAAGGGAGAGGCAGGGAGAGAAAGGCACTCTGATGGATCAGCATGTAAAGTGAGGCATATTGTGTTTGCATGGTGTGAACAGGAAAGGAGTCTGAGGATGGAGAAACTGAGATGGAATGGAGAATAATGGTGAATTAAGGAAAACACTTTTGTTAAAATATACATATATATATATTTTTTTATTTATTTATTTTTTTTAAAGGAGAGGAATAAAACACCAACATGCTCCTGGGTCACCAATCGTGCCTTCTTCTTTATCAGCCTCCTCACTCTGTTTGGATAATGTTTGAGTGCAGTGCATCTACAGTATATGTACAAAGCCCTACTCACAGATGCTGCATTTCCCACTGAGTTCAATTTGGGATTTTCCTTTCTTCTCTCTCTCTCTCTCCCTCCTGTCATAATGGCATTTCTGGACAAATGGATTGGTCTGTCTCTCCCGCCTGCTGCAGCTGATTAGAGGGATTTAGGCTTAAAACCTGCCAGTGACCTCAGGTTGTAGTCCCCGCCTGCCCGCGTGTATATCTCCAGACTTTCTCTACCTCTTTGTTCTTATCTTGCTCTTATGGTTTCTCTATTTACTTTCTGCCTCATCCTTTTACCTTACCCGGCACACAAACACAAGGAAACAGAGGGGGAGGGAGAGTGAGAGACACTGAGAGATAGACAGACAGAGCTGGACATAAATAGAGGTCCAAACGCACTAACACACAAATGCAAACACTTTTAACAAAACGTTCTGATTGACAGCTTCCACACCGTCTGGTGACCTCTCTGAAATGTTCTAATATTAGTGGCTGACGACCGTAGTAAAGTTCAGTAATGCGATAGGGCTGTTCCTTTGATATGTGATACACCAACACTGATGCTCAGCTGGCATCACGTGTCAACATGACACACCAAAGGCTTAACTCCAAAAACACGCACATTTTACAATCACATTCTGTGCAGTATAAATATATGATCACAAAATCAATAAATTAGACCCTGTGAAGGAAAAGTATCTGCCATGTCATCTTGTACATCATTATATCATTCTTTTTCAATCCTGAAGTCAGAGCTGTCACAGTCTGGAGCAGTCTAATTATGTAATCCCTCTAGCTTGTGCGACCGAACCTGCAGAAGTTAATGAAAACTTATTGGATTCAGCCTGGGGGGTCTGAGGGGTTGAAGACCCAAAGAGTGAATTTGGAGGATTTGCTGCGGAGAGGCGGACACTGATAACCATCAACCAACTGCACTTCAATTTTGGTTAAATTAAATTTTTCCCCCTCTGCCCATTTGTATTATTAGCTTTATTTTCTTTGTCAATTTAACTGTTTCAACTTTTTTCCTGACCAGGGTCACACAGACCAATTGAGATAATGGAGTGGTGACCCCAGGTGACGTCACGAGGCGTTTTGTCAACTGCTGTTTTTAAGCCAAGGGCTTTTGTAATGTGATCAGTGCCATGTTGGTTTTAAAACCACAAAATACCAAATTTGGGAAGGAGAGTGGAGCCAGACAGGAGAAGAGGGGGAGCTTTGCTGACACAAGAGCTAAACACGGGAGTTCACTATGAAAGATGTTGGCTGTGAAACCCATCCTGGCCACTTTGTAAATCAAACTATGCATTAGTATTAGTGCTGAGGCTGCATGGTGTAAAGACTTCATTTCAAATTTGGCTACATTGTTGATATTTTTCTTGTGTGAATAACTAAAGCTGTCATTTCCCTGATTTACTGTATATGTATCAGTTATGTTGCAGCTAAAGCTGAGGATTCTACACCTTTGGTATATTTTCCTTTTCCTCCATTTAAAAACAAGGGTCCAGCTGGGAGTGCTGTTGATCTACCTTGTGTTACAACAATATGTGTAAAATTAAATTCAATAAATCAAGTCAAACTTTTCCAGTTAGGGAACTATCACTTTTTTGGCAAAAAAAAAAAAAAAATCAGAATATGTTCATCACCATTTTGGTGTTGATATATTCCCGTACACCACCCAGAAAAAGAGATTAATTGAGAATCTTTAGCTTTAGTCCTTTAGCTTTAAATACATAAAACATCTATTCAACCAATCCTCATTGGTGCAGTAGTGTGTGTGTTTCTATGGCTTCCCTGTGTATCTGAATATTAGTGTGTCTCTGTGTGTTTCTGGTGCTGTGTGAGTGATTACCCCAGCTGCAGTGGAATAAACACATCACTGTGTGGTGACAGGCCCGTCACGTGTCACAAACACATGGACAATGAAGACAGTAGCTGTGTTAGCGTCTGCAGCAGAGTTCTTGACATCTCCACTTTGGCTAAATCACGCAGTGTACTGTATGTATTTGCAGTACATTAGCAGTAATATTTTACTATTTTGTTTGCTAGACAACACTCAATTTGGTACAGAGTCAATCCCTCTGGTGAAACTTCAGGGTTACATCCTGGGTTTGAATCCCAGTCAGGGCGATAAGCTTCCAGTGGACAGGGATCAGGAGGGGCTCTTAGGGTGGAGTGTGATTTGCGTGACGGTCATGGAAACTCGTGACCCCATGACCCAGTAACAGATGAGAAGATGAAAATTGTTAGAAAGATGGATGGATAGTTGGATAGGCTGATGAATGTTTGGCTGCGATCACTGCCATACTCATTCAGATTATTGTAATTTTGTTATATTGATTTGAATTATCCAGAAGATAAATAGTCAATAAATAAGCAAATTTAATTTAATTTGCTTTTTTTATCCTTGTTAAAAGAACAAAACAAACCATCTTGTTGTAAAAACCAAGTACAGTTTTCTATTTGTAGAGGAAGAAGTACCTTTCATTTACAAACGCCACAAACGCTGCCCTCTACAGTGGTCTGTTATGAGAAAACAACAGTGGATTATCATAATATGCTGCTCCCTGGAAATAACTGCTGTTTAATAAACACACCAGAGCCACATAGGAACGGGATTTGAACTGTTTCGTGACCTGCGGGCTGCCTGGAAGGCATTTGCTATCGGTGGTTACTTAGTGTAGTGGTTATCATTCCATACACACAGGAGGTCGTTGGGTCAATCCCCAGCAGAGCAACGTATCTCATGTTGTGCCTGATTGTGAATTTTCCTATTGCAGGATGAATGAAAAACCATTTCAAACAAAGTTGTGTTAAGATCTACTAAATTATTTTAGTGTCTTTTCATTTTCTACACTCTTTTAGTTATGGTTTGTCCCGATGAACGTCCTTTTTTTCTGCTTGACTTCTACAGTCATCTACAATAGTAGCCAATATATGTGATATTGCATTGTGGGTTGTGAAATTTCACTGTGGACACCCAAGGGCCCTGACAGCTTCAATAAGTCATTGACGCGTGAACCTCAGCCGTAGAAAACAAGAAAATCATTTCTGTAAAGACAGAGTAAACTTTTTGGTGTAAGCTGAACTCATTAAATATTATCAGGCAGTGTCTTCATGCACGTCAATGAGTCTTTGTGATGCAAATCATTACAGACATCTTCTCTCATAAGGGTTCACTTGTGTAGTGGTGGCCAAGGGGGCGACTGTGGAGCAGCCTTGTCACACTGCACATGCACTCACACAGTTCATTTGTGTCCCTGCAGGAGCCAGAGCTGTAAATGTGGCTCACACTGACGCTTTCTGTTAGAATGTGTCCAGAGGTTTTTACATTGGTGCCAATCTTCCGCCCTGAAATTGGAAGTGAAGGGCGAAGTGTAAATTAAAATGCCTGGAAGATATATCATTCTCTGAGCCCCCAGAGATGAGCATAAATAACTCTGTATAAGTATTAAAAAACACACACAGACATTTAGTGGAATTTTTTACTGTTTCACCGTAGCTTCAATAGTTTTATTTTTATTCAGGATAAAAGCAGTGATTACAATGTTTTATTTAAATAAGAGATGGTTTAAGAAATTAGCACATTCATCACTGGGTTGCTGTGGATTAATCGAATCACGATTAATGTTAATAATCAATTGATCAATAAGATTGACTAATATGACTCAATATAACACGGACAACAAGACATACATTTTGGGTTTCACACTTTTTTTTTTTTTTTCATATTGTGAAATCCATCAATCCAATTTTATCAGTCTACCATGTTGTAGGGAGCAGTGTCCAAAACTGCCACCCAAATCACATTGCACAGTACCATACCTACCTGAAAGTTAACCATAACCATTACCAAAGCTACCATACCTTCAATCCGGAAGTTGACATTCCTAACCAGGTTTCAGAATTGCCTAGGAGGTGGACCCTGGAGTTCCACACCAAAGACAGAAACGCTGCCTCTGGGTCGAAGTGAAGGCCTTTATAAATTCATGTAAGGTAATTCTTACATGGAAAGTGTAAAGAAAATATTATATACCTAGATGAAGCCTTTGTCCTTAAAATAATGTATCAACAGTCCTGATTATAATGGTTTTGTAACCCATTTCACAATTGTGTCGGTTTGTCAGCCATACACTCACTTATTATTCTTGTTTGGGCAGCTTTAATGTTGCCCGGCCTGTCAAATGAGCTAGAATTCTACGTAAACACATTACACAAACACATAGCAAACCCTCGACGCATGGTAAAAAAATAATTGTCAAAAATTTTGGCCTCCATAATCAAAATGAACTCGCTCTATATATATTGATATTTTTGAGACATCTATTTATATTGAAACATGTAATATGGAGAATCTACAATCTATAAAAAAAAAGATGATTACATAA
>JAFBJS010009746.1:21500-46115 GCA_016785265.1 Paraplagusia blochii | reverse complement strand
TTTGTGAAAACATATTTTTTAGTCTTTTTTCCTTTTTTTTTTTTTTTTTTTTTCTCTCTGACACTCTTGGCTTTTTTTTTTTATTAGTGAAGGATCTGCTGTAGATGAGGGAAATTAACAGCTGTGTAACTGGTTTGATTTGCTGCATCGACATCTTCCTGTAGCTTTAATTATTCAGACGGGAAACTTACATGAATGCTGAACATGACGGCTTCGTCCCACTGGTGATATAAATGTTCCTCTCTGCCTCTTACTGCACTTCTTTTTTGATGACTTTCACTGAGAAACATGGATGTTGAGCAACAAATAATTCTTTTTTTATATAACTATATTTCCTTAACTATGAAATAAACTTTTACAGATCTTGTATTATAAAGCAAGGGATATGGTAATATAAAAGGAGCTGTCGTCCATCCATAAATATATACAAACATCCATTCATCTTCTTCTGCTCGTCCGTGGCTGGATTGCAGGGGCAGCTGGCGCCACCCAAATCACATTGCACCATATTGTGAGCCTTCCTGTGGGTGGTGAGCCCACAAGAAGTTATGTGGGTCAGGACGGTGCTATGATCAGAGCACCTCAGTGGCAAGAACCTGAAGCCTAGTGGTCCCAGTTTCGCCTCCTTAACCACTATGCCACCACTGCTGCCCTATATACAAACAATATAAAAACGATCAAATATATAACTATGCACCATACAACTAGAAAAGAAAAAAAAAAGACAAAAACAACAACAGGAGTTTATTTTAGAACAGTGATCTTGCTGTAAGGAAAGTGTTATATCCACTGCACCACAATCCAAGCCTGGCATTCAGACATTTTGAGTTGATGGATATATAAACCACATGATTGAAAAGATGTTATGACGGAAAAAAAACTGTTTAATTTTCACGAGATAATTATGTTTGTTTTTTTAAAGCCAGGGTTTTTTTAACTAAAAGCCTTTCTGCCTTGATGACAGTTTCACAAATCATATCCATGTGAAGCTGCTGCAAAGCTGTTTAGACAAACACTTAAAATAGTCCATCATGATTTTTTTTTTTTTTTTAATCTTTTTTCTGTTTGTCTCAGCTTTTGCTGTCAGAGTGAATTACTTATGAAAACAAGATCACAGCGATGATCCTAATTTTTCACTCGGCTGGCAGAATCTATTTTAGTTTCACCAAGTGAGGACTATAGGCTGATAAATAAACATGTTTCTGAGTTAATTTGTTCCAGGAATTATGGCATGGAGGAAACATTTTCCCAGCACAGTCAGATTAGAAGTGTTGCGTGGAAATGTACTGGTTTGTGTTATTGGTAAATCCTGTTGGTTCAGAGCCTGTGAACCTGTGTTAAAGTTAAGTTTGACTTTGTTTAACTCTGTGTTTCAGGTGGAATGGCTTAAAAATGAAGAGATCATTGACCCGGTGGAGGACAGAAACTTTTACATCACCATCGACCACAACCTGATCATCAAACAGGCTCGTCTGTCCGACACTGCCAACTACACCTGTGTGGCCAAGAACATAGTGGCCAAGAGGAGAAGCACCACAGCCACTGTTATCGTTTACGGTTAGTTCACTTTAATCCTTATGACAAGGTTTTATTCCTCTGG
The DNA here is from genome assembly GCA_016785265.1 of Paraplagusia blochii. Lineage (NCBI taxonomy): Eukaryota > Metazoa > Chordata > Actinopteri > Pleuronectiformes > Cynoglossidae > Paraplagusia > Paraplagusia blochii. The sequence goes on along the minus strand of JAFBJS010009746.1, from coordinate 44,515 downwards.
AGTCTTTATGCAAAACGTTCAGGGACTAATATCCTAATATTGTTCTAAACATAAGCAGCAGTTTCACAGGAGTGTTTGTAATCATCCAAGCCGGCCCCCATCTGCCACATGAAATTAGCAGTGGTGCAGCGCCAACACACTCTTTGTTATTGGCCTCATTTCCCATATCAACCCTGACCCTTGCACAATTATCCTTCAACCAATCACCACTCTTCCCTTTTAATTAAAACATTCTGCCTCTCCAAACATTTGCACTTTGCACCACAACCAATTGAGTGGCTGGACAAAAATTGTACCTTTTCCTGGGTAAAAAAAAAAAAACAAAATAAAATTCCACTTTGTCTTTGTTTGTTGCCGGACCAAAAATATGACTTTGTCACAAGGGGATACAAAGCCATTTTACAGGAGAAAGAAAAAACATACATATGGCACCCAAACAGTGTTTTCTCAGTCACGGGACCGGCCTGATTCAGTGGGAGAAGTGTTTCAATCAAAAATAACACTGCATGCGTGTTCGATCCGGGCGGCGAGAGATGGAGTGTTTTGACACTGATGTATCCGTACAGAAATAGATTGTTCAATCTTTCCCACTCCACACGGGCCAGGCTGACACTGTTGACAAGGTGGAGCTGGTGGAGGGAAAAACAGAGGAACTTATAGGCAGGGGGTGCCATGGATGGAACGTAGACAGGTGTGGAGAATCGAAGGCAGACGAGAATGGAGGGAGAGAAGCATTAATGTGAGGAGGAAACTCTGACAAAAAGGAACTGTGCCTGACTTTCCTGGTTACTTTTTCCCAGATGACTCATTCCTAATTGGGTGCTGGGAAAGAGGAGTGGGCACTGTCCACGGTGCTGAAACAGAGCTGTCGCGAAGCAGCCAAAGAATTTCAGCCCACCTCTGCAGATGACAAGGCTCTCTCTCTCTCTACTCTCTCCCTCTCTTTCCTCCCCTTTCTCTCTGTCTCTCTCTCTGCCTCCCCTTCTCTGCCTATATCCTTGTGAGTCATTCCAGCTTCATACCTGATTTCTCCTCTTTTTGGGTTTCATCTCCCCTCATTATCCTCTACACTAATGTATTTTTTTTTTCACTATAAAAAAGTTCAAAAAAATGGACTAAGAGTCAGGACTGGACACCACACCGTACCTGTGCATTTTGAAGAAGAACCTGTAAGAGGAGAGAGAACATTCAAAAACAGGAGAAAGACTGGACTGTCGACTTTTTTGGCTTAAAACTTTCTCTGTGTCTGTTCCTCTGCAGTTTGCTTTTTTTCCTTTCTTTTTTTTTCCTTTTGAGAATTTCACAGAGTGGGTTATCCAACTACTGTATGTGTGTCACTGTCTCATCTATGTGTGAACGTGCTCACAGTGGGAAAAGTTGAACAAGCCTGTGTGTAGGTGCGACTGTTCTCTCTGAAATTCAACAATCCAGCCTCTTGGCATTTTTAAAACACATACTGACTCCCTGGAGGAAAATTGTTCACATAAATCATGCAACACATTAAATTTGCATGCCTCCATTTAGTTTGATGCCTCTCTTACAAGCTTTTTAAATGCCACAGCGTTCACCTTGTGCTGTTTAACCTCGATGAAACGAAAAAGTCTGGAGCCAAAAGTCCAAAGGCATAAACATAAATATGTGTGCTGTAGCGTTTTGTGAACTTAGGTTGAAAACACTTTCTCAACAGCCAGTGTTGTTAACACAGTTGAATTGAGGAAATCGGTTACATACATAAAAATAATAGTATAAATATTATATAATGTTGGGACCAATTTGGCTTAAGAAGAATACATATTTTATTTGTATTCCCTTATAATTTATTAAAGTCTCACTCTCTGGTCACTTTGTATGTTATATAATGGATTTAAAAATAATAGATTATTGTTTACATAATAATGGGCAAAATGTCATGCGCTGTATATGTTTTAATTCGCCCGCAGCCAGCTGCTGATCCTGTTTCTCTTGCACCCGTAGACATGCATAAAAACATTGTTATTTAAAAACACAGCAAGTATTAAAAAAATGTTTAATAATATCGTCTCACCATCAAGCATTTGCTTGTGGAAAGTTATATCTACTTAAATTATAGACTATAGACATAGAAGTTTTCATAGAAGAGGTTAAGAATAATCCACAGTGGAGTGTCGTGGGCCACAATTAAAAACTGGCATAAAGTCACGAGCCAAACTGAATATTTGATAATAGAAATAAACTGTAAATATTTTTCCTTCTCCGGATAAAATGCTAAAAAGGCAAGGGCAGTACTCTTTGTAGTCATAGCAAGATATTGCTAGGACCCCCACCCTATCAACGCCCACATAAAAAATAAATAAATAATTGGGCCCCCTAGTGGCAGGAGCTCTAAGTAACTGCCTGACTTGACCCCTGAATGAAAATTGAATCTGGAATAGCCACTTAGAAATTAAATCAGAAATAAAACCCACATCAGTTGTATTTGCCTTTATCTGTAGCCTTTCCAGATCCTTTTAATGTGTTATATATTTTTATACACCTACAAAAAATGTCTGTTACTATGCATCTAACACTACAGATCTTGCCAGTATATGAGGCCTATATACTGTTGGGTCAACTTGAGTATATATTTTGTTATAATGCGTCCAAATATAATAACTTCGCGGGCCAGATATGGGCCCCGGGCCTGAGTTTGACACCTGTGAGCTACAGCCTTACATTTTACTTGAGTTGCGTCCATGTGGATAATTCCATTATTTGGAATAGTTATGAATAAAACAAGTATAAAGGACAGAAAGGATGGAAAGCACTTGTCATTAAGATACACACAACAAAACGTGACCTCTGCATAGAACAGTGAACACTGGGCAGATGTGAATGCTGGAGAACCAGGTCTGGATCCTTAACCACTAGGCCACCTCTGCTCAAACACCTGCTACACTATATCTCCGTTACAGCAAAGGAACATGGATGACGTCTAATTAGCACCTTCCTCCCGTTGAAACTTTTGAGTCCAGTTCTAAAGCTAATAACTCAGCCCCTTCAACATGGTGGTTGGTGAAAGGTTATTAAAGGTGCAAGTGGATCGATGCTTCAATTAAGTGGCTGATCTCTGTCCCTGCAGTGAACGGTGGTTGGTCCACGTGGACCGAGTGGTCAGTGTGCAGCAGCCGCTGTGGCAAAGGTTTCCAGAAACGGACCAGGAGCTGCACTAATCCTGCACCTCTGAACGGGGGACTGCCCTGTGATGGACAGGCCATTCAGAGACTCTCCTGCACCACACTGTGCACAGGTGACTCTCCTCAGCTCTTTTCTTCGTCAGCTGTACCTGTGCGTCAGCGTTAATATAAGTATTTATATGGAAATAAATCACATTTAAGCCACAGGATGCTGTAAGAATAAAAATGTAATATATTTGTTTATAAAATAGAGTATATAGTACATATACATGTATATAGAACATTATATAAATATAATGGTTTATTTTACTAACTTTTGAAATTATTCACAAGTACATTTTTTCATCTTAATCTGCTCATCTGTTGCTGGGTTTTAGGGGCAGCAGTCTCCATGCCTGCCACCCAAATAACACTGCACCATAACTGTGAGCCCTCCTGTAGGTGGAACAAGTGAATATTATAATATAGTACATTTGACACTATAGTAGCCATAAAAAAAAGTATTATTAACCTAATCCATCGATTAGGGCAAATGCAAGGAATAAACATATGTATGGATATGAATTAATATAATAAGTAGAACTTTAAAGGTTTTCAGTAATAAAATAGAATATATATATATTGAAATACAAAGTATATATGTTTTGATATAGTTTAAACATTGTTTTGACACTCCATTCATCTTATCCAATGGAAGTTGCATGGTGAAGGTGCTACGCACAAAGGCAACCTGGCAGTTGATGGATTCAAACCTGAAGTCTTGTGGACCCTTGTCCGTTTCCTTAACCACAGGGTCAACCACTGCCACCAATACTTGTATTATTATTATTATTATTATTATTATTATTATTATTATTATTTGGATTCCAACTCATTTGATCTGAGTGCATGAGGCAATAATATTATTTCTTTGGAAAGAGTGAATAAATTGTGTTTTACATCTTTATTTAACTGTATTATTCTGTTGTACTGTATTGTATTGTGTTCATCTTGCAGTACATTCCTCCACGTAATTTACAGGAGGTCTGGGTAGAATCAGTTACATCTATTCTGCCTTTTCTGGAGATTCTAACCTCTTGGTTCTTCTCCTTCACCCCTCCCGTGTAGTGGATGGTGTGTGGACAGACTGGAGTAAGTGGTCCGCCTGTGGGACAGAGTGTACCCAGTGGAGGAGGAGAGAGTGCAACAACCCTGCTCCTAAAAATGGAGGAAAGGACTGCGAGGGACTCGTGCTTCAGTCACAGAACTGTACTGATGGCCTCTGCATGCAAAGTGAGTGGAAACTAATGATAAAACGACAAACACAGTATGTTTAAATCAAATAATTTAACCAACAACTGCAGTTATTGTCAAATTATCATCTGAGCAAGGAACTTTTCTACATTTAACTTTGTTGCATTTTTTACCAGCTTATCATTACTTTTCCCCACATTTGTACAGTCATACTGCTTTCCTTTTTCCACTGTTGTCTTTTCTGTCGTCTTCTCCCTGGGTTCTTGTTTCTCTTGACTTAAAAACAGTCCAAAAACATGGTAAATATGGGATCGTTTGTTGGTGGAAGGTATGCTCTGAGTCATGATCACACACATTGTAGCAACTTATTGCAGAGGTAGAGGCAATTATCATTGAATAGCGAATTGAACGGTGCTTGTGTCTTCCTGCGTTAAAAAATGACTTGCAGACAAGTTGCTCTAGAATGAATAGAAAGGCGGTAAAGTGGGGTGCAAGGTATGATATTATTTGATATGACTAAGAAATGTTGAATTCTAAAATAAGGAATAATTATGTTTTGTTACTCATCAAATATTTGTGCTTAATATCTATATGTCTAAATAAACTGGCATTTTTTTTATACAAAATTAAGCAAATACAAGTAATTTTACACAAATGATTAAGAATTCAATTAAACCTAGCTTTGTTTTCGCCAAATAATAACTTAAAGTTATAAGAAAAAAGCTAAAAAAAAAAAGTGCACTAAAACTTACCAAACTATGACAGCACCATAGTCTGCTTAAGGAGAAGAAGACATCCCCATATCAATAAATCCCTACAGACCGAAGTGACAGTGATGCATAAGTACGTAATTACTCAAAATGATTTACTGACAATGGATTTGTAAAGTGCTTGAAATATTAGCTTTTATATTATTTTTTGTTTTTTTTTAAACAAACCAGAAAAAATGGGGCTGGTTAAGGCCTCGACGGTTGTGATTGACTACACTCCGCTGCCAGAGGAAAATGGATGTCAGTGATGATTTAATAGATGTCACAGCCGATGGGATAATATGAGGTAATCCCTCCGAAAGCTATTCCCGTAGGCACATTATTGACAGAACTTACAGTACGTGCAAAGCCCCGCCCACTCCCAACACTGCACTGTATAACAGAGGGATTCCCTGAGGCCTGTGAGGTATGGCTTCGAAATCTGGCATAAAACCCAGAGAGGTATGGATTTAGGCTCATTTCCCCTGAATGATTTTCTGTCTTTAAAATTACTCTGCAGACCTGGGTTTATGTCAGCACTAATGTTTCAGCTGCTTCCTGTAGCATTAACAGAAGTCTCAAAGTGTTGTGTGTGTGTGTGTGTGTGTGAAAGGGTGTGTAGCTGTGTGTTGGTTGTTGGAGGTTTGTACAGAGAGCTCTCGATGATTTTGGAAACAGTGTTGACAGATGTTAATATCAGCAGTAAATTCTGATGTGACTCAGAACAAGTTATATCAATAATGAAAATAGCGCCACCCTGAGCTGCCACATGCTTCACATCTGGTGTTGCCTTGCGATGAAAGGTCTTCGATTCCTGGTAGAACACTCATTTTAGTGTACATCAGTGCATTTGTTTGTTTGTTTCCTTAAAAAAAAAAAAGTTAACAGAAGGAGAGGTAGCAGGTTTTCATGTTTCCAGAGTTGGATTTTATATATTTTTGGCTCGTTGACACTTTTGTGACACCTGGGAGAAATTCTGTGAGTAACTTCACTCTGAGCTTTGCTGTGTCATCTCTCAGTGTGACATTTCACCCTCATCCTACTACTTACTTGGTGTGTGAGTCTGTGCTACTTTTCAAGTCACAGGGGGAATCAAAAGGGGGAAAAAAAAAAGTCTCATGTCTCCTTGTAAATAGTGAAACGCATGTGTTGAGAGGTGTTTGTTTGTATGTTTGTTTGTTTCAAGCTCTCACCAGTGTCAGTGAAATCACATGGCTTTTGAGACCTTTGGGACTGGGATGTTTTTTTTTGGGTTTTTTTCCTGTGCCAAGGGAGGAATTGCAGTTTTGTATGAAGAAGTCACGAGTGGCAGAGAAGTATGGTCGATTGTGCAGTATATGGACGAGAACAGAACAACAGTGGTGAGGTTTACTGTTGGAAGGACAGAAGGTGGAGGTGGGACTTCATCAACCCTGATCAGCCCTGAGCCCCTTCTTGTTTGCTTTAGTGATGGACTGATTGACAGATGAGGTCAGACAGGAGTCTCCATGATGATGCAGATGATATTGTGATCTACAGTGAGAATAACCTAGAGAGGTGGAGGTGGAGGAGTTAGATCTTCTGATATTCTCTTGAGATTAGGTACTACGATGGACAGGATCAGGAATGAGGTCTGAAGAGGGACAACGCAGACAGAAAAGTTTGGAGAAAAAGCTAGAGAAACCAGATTAAGATGATTTGGACATGTTTAGTGGAGGGACAATGGTTATATTGGCAAAAGAATGATCCTAGAGATGGAGCTACCAGGTAGGAGAGAAAGAGGACAAGGGGATATTGATGGATGCAGAGGGAGGACATGGAGGTTGTTGGAGTGAGAGTTGAGGATACAGAGGACAGGGTGAGACGGAAATTATTGACTTGCTTTGGCAACCCCTAAGAAAAGGGACAAGCCAAAGGGAAAAGGAGAAGACTGGGATGTATCCCATTTCCTGTTGCTAGTGTTGAATCCGAAATACCTTCATTTCAAAATCAGTTCCTCTCCTTTAAGCACTGCGGACATTTCTACTAGAGGTTTTGTCTGTTTCACATCACTCACCTCGTCAGTCCACTCCTTCCTTCTGTTGTGTCTCTGTGTCTCATCTGCTTCTGAAAAGAAGCTTTTAAGGCCTGGGTTGCTCTATATGGCCTTTATTAATTATACACCAGCCTTTCAATTATTCATCAGATCATCAGCAGTTTATCTGTGTCATAATGAACCCCCCTATCTGTCCTAAGTGGACCATTCTGAGTGACATAACAGTGATTGTCTCGCAGACGTCAAACTTTCATTCAGAGGTCTTTGCATCTCATCTTATCTCATCATGTCTCAATATTTTGTCGTTTGGTCCTCCATAAGTTTGATATTTCATATAGTGGGTTTTTTAAAGTACTTTTTAATCTATTTTTTGTGTTCCCCCATGTTGGTCCCATTTTGTTTGACCTGTTTGTTTGTTTTTTTGTTTTTCCTCCTTTCCTTTTTCTGTATCCATTTCATCATCCCCTCCCTCCAACCTAAGGCTCATTGTTTCAGACGTCAACAGAGTCCAAAGAAAAGAGTGGTTTTGGAATCTCATGTAAGTCAACGTTTCTGTTTTTATTTTTGCCGTCACCATTTATGTTCCAATCGTAACTCTATATCTTTCTCTGAAATCATTTCCCATCTGTTTGTGAATTAACTTCCTCTGTATTCAGTCTGATGTTTCCGTCTTTTGTTCATGTTGATGAAATCCTACTCCGACATCCTTCCTTTTTTTTTTTTTAACTAACTCAGAAAACCTTTTTTTTTTTTAATTATTCCTTACACACTGATTCTTGCTTGTAGTGAATCTCAGCTACAAGGCCCTTGTATGTGTACTGAATTATTTAGAATAACTGTTTCCATGGATTAGATTTTCTGTAATCAGGGGTAAACGGACAATTAATCTTCCCAATTTAAACCTTCTGGAGAGTTAATGAGCAAAAACCATGTTGCTATCATAAATGCTTTTGTGCAGAGCAAGGAGTTTATACACATTATTTCAGAATGTATTATCTTCAATGAGTAATATTTTCTACTCTGCTTTGCATAAATGAATGGAATCATCTAAAACACCCTGAAACACTCAGAACACAGTATCAGCGCACCTAAAAAAAGACATACTGTACTTGTAAAGAAGTAGCAATGAATGCCAACAATGGTCGTCTGCATCAGATCACAGAAGAATTCAGACTGAAAGTATTTAAAAGTATTAAAAACCTTGGAGAACTTAATAGAGAAGTAATATCCAAAAGTTCAGCAAGAACAAAAAAACATCAACAAAAAATGGTATTTCATTTATTTATTCCTACTTTAGACAGAACAAGAACTGTTTGTCTGTAAAAGGAGAGGCTTAAACCCCAAAGATCATCCCCATAGTGAAGAGCAGGTGATTCTTTAAGCAACCGATGTCAAACTCAGGGCTGGGGGGCCAATTCAGGCTCGCAGTGTAATTATGTTTGGCCCGTGAAATAAAATCAAATGTGTACTAGAGTTGGTCTACCAGAATTTGTCATACAGATAATGCATGCCGTTTGTTCTACCACATATATTTTGTTCTGTAAAGAAAGGTTTACATTAAAAATGATCTTGAAATACTATGTAGAGAAACAATTAGAAACAAATACCACTGATGTGTGAATACTTTTTTATGTAATTCCTCATTTGTTGATAACATTAAGCTTTTATATAAAAATGAGATTTATATTAGATATAATGTTTCCATAAGAAAAAAAAATATATATGATATCTGGACAGAAGGAAAAACATACACACTTACAATTGATTTAAAATTCTGGCCCACAGTGATGTTGGATTTGACATCCATGCTTTAAGCAAAAAAAATAAATAAATAAAAAATTCAAAACTCTGACAAAATGTGCATAAAAAACTAGGTTGTTACTTGATTCATCAACTTACATGATCAGCATGACCAGTGAGGCGACGTTTTGTGTTTTCCTACTGCAGTCTCATTGTCAGCAGTCAAGGTATTTTTCAACATCAGGGATCAAGACAGGAGCAAAAGTTACTGTAAGACATGTTCTGTTATGGTGCAACCATTTTAATAAGACACCTTGAGAAGCACCTTAACTTCTCCTGAATAGTGAATATTACAGACTATTCTTACTGACTCAATTTTGTACATTGATACAGGGCTACACTGAAATAATGATTTCAACTAAAATGTGCTGTAGGCTTAAAAACTTTTAAAAACACATTTTCTGTTCTGCTGGCGAAGCAGTTTATTAAACTTTATAAGATAAGATAAGATAAGATAAAAAGGGTTTGAAGACAATGCTGTTGGAAACTGTTTAAGTTAGAAGGGAATTTTTAGATGGGTAAATTATTTGATGATTTTGTATTTCAGCAACACTTTGGTTGACTCCCATAAGAGACCATGAGTATAAGTGCTGTGTAAAGTGTGTAGGCAGAACAGTCACCGCGGTGACAGAATCCTTTTAATTAACTTGATACTTTCTTCCTGTCGGATGCCAGTGATATCGATTCAGCACCAGTTCACTTGATTCACAATTTGTTGCAGCTGTGGTCATTCTGGAGAATGGCCAGCCGCTGTTGTACGACTGCCAGAATCAGGGAGTTTGCTTCCGTTCTCAACACTCACATTTACATCTGCATTTACAAGCTCTGAGGTGGACAAGTGGACAAACTATTATTGTGGATAATGGCAGGCATACTTAATCGTATCCTCCAAACCTGGCACTAAAAACATGTTTTTTGTTGTTTGCTTGTTTGTTTTTTGGTTTTAGGTTTAAATTTATCTGTATTGGAAAGCCTGAATTAACCGGCTTTAACTGACATGAGGAAGGGGAGTTTGGTTTAATCTCTGTCTGAAATGCAGATCGAAACGGTCTGGAGGAAACGGAACGGCAATTAATTATTCCTGGGACTTTTCACATCTGTCACTGCAGGAGGTCCGCTTTTGTCCTTAAATTTGTCCCTGAACATCCGTCATGGATTCTAATGACTGCTGTGTAGAAAGTGCTGAAGTCAGTTTCTTTATTTTGAAGTGTTGTGTAAGATGAAACGACTTGTGCAGATATTGATACTGATACAGATACTCTGCTTTTGTCAGTCTAGATTTAATAATCAAATCTGACTGTCCCTGACATGAGAATGGACAGGAGGTGAAAGTGGATCTAAAACCTTTTGTATTATGAGAGGCCACATGTACACATTTTTATCAAGCCTTCAGTTAATATACAATCTCCCCTAAAAAAAAATTGGAACTTGGAATGTTTTGATAGGTGAAATCAGATTCTCCTTATAGAGCTATAATCAAACTAAATCTGAATGTGAATGCAAAGTAGATCGAATGTGGACTATTTAACACGGGAATGAATCCCGAATTACCTACTTCAGTATTTGATTCCGAATTGAATGAGAAAAGGGTGTTTGTATACAATGTTCTCTACATACTCTGGTCTCCGCCTACAGTCCAAAGACAGCATTGCAGACTTACCTTATTCAGAATAGGATTATTTTAACAAATATCAAGTATCAAGTATTGTAAATATAAAATCAAACATTTTATATTTGTCAATATATATTTTGTTGTTTTCTGTTCAAACCTCACTCTTTCTACAGTTCATGTCAAATCAAGTCAAATTTTATTATAATGCTGATCATAGTGTGAAGCTTCTGTGCAGTATGGAGTTTGTTTAATCTTTAGAATAACCAGCAGATTAAATGCTTGCTTTACTTCCTGCTAATGACCCATAATTTAGAAATAAGGAGCTATTGATTGTCGTCTTCTCACTCTCCTTAATTTGGTCCCTGATCACATGCTAGATGGACATCTAAAGTGCAATATACCACACTAACAATCTTTAAAGCCCTATCGCAAATACTATCAATGCACTATTTTGCATTCATGGTCTTAATTCGTTGGTGGTGTCTGTGTTTGGCGAGAATATGACATAGCTGTTTTGTCAGTTACAGATATAGCGGACAGAGCTGGCCTCAGAGCCGTTAAAGAGTACATTGTGGGAATATACAGCTATTTTATGGCGCCAACAACCAACAATCAAACCGACACCCAAACATGGAACTGAGTGCAAAAGAGCCAATACAAAGGATAATCCATTCAGGCAGATTCACTGTACAATCCGAAGGATTAAAACCCGGACACATCCCACAGGGATCAAACGAGCGGAATCTCCAAAGAATCTCTACGACTGAAAGGATTCCTCTTTGATTAATGTGTGATCTGTACCTCTCTAAGAGAAGACACCATGAAAGGACTACTGTAATGATTAAGGAGTCACTTCTTCCCCAGTCAGTGTTAAACACACACAAAACCAAAGCATTCCTTTCTCTCTCCTTCACTGACTCCATAGGGAGTTTCCAAATGACAGATCACACATAGACCATGTTCAGGCCTGCTGCTAACACTCTCTGCAAAACATCTGATTGCAAAGTCCAGATGTATAAAGACCAATGTTTATATATATATATATATATATATATATATATACATTTATATATAGTACCAAATACAGCTCTTTTTCATTGTCATGGTAACAATATAATAATATATACAGTTAGAACTCAGTGGCAATATCACAGGTTTTGGTCTTTTTCTGAATACAAGGCCCCTTTTATGAACTAAAAGCATTTTTTGGTAAAGTGCTGAAATTTGAAAGTACTTTTAAATTTTTATCTCAGTTGTTTTTTAGATGACTTTGAGGTATAAATTGCAGGTCTAAATTGCAGAAGAAAATCAAAGCAGGTAATGGAAGTTGGAGTTTGAATACCAATGACAGATGTCTTACTGCTTACTGATTTCATCATTATGGTCAGGCTCCCATTTGACATTTCATAACACAAATTGTCAAATGGGAAATCTAAATCCTATCACTCTTCCTTAATGTTGTTTCCCTTTCCTGCCGCCAAAAAGGCATTTTACCTCAAATCATATGTAATTATTTCATGACAGATACAATCATTTGAGTTTTTATTTTATTAGGTGAGAATTGTATAATGTCTCTTATACGATTACATCCAGAGAACAAAACACTGTTCCACATTTTCACCTAGCGTGAGGCAGTTATATTCATTAATATTCCAAGCTTTCTAGAATCTATTAAACTGTTTAGGCTGCACACAGTTACCAATAGCAATAATAATAATCACTTACCAAGCTAAAAGTAAAGTAACCATTTCCATTTTTCCATTAGACTAAATTACTTATAAGTCATTTACGACTTTTAAGAAATGTAGCAAGACAATAACAAATTTTACACACACACACATACTGTATATATATATATGTATATTTATATATATATATATATATATATATATACACAGTGCACACCGATCAAAGTGTTAGCAACATGTACTCACCAGCTCCACATTTGAACCATTTAAAAAGATCTGTAGTGCCAAATGGAAAGCCGGCTGGTCGCCCTTAGACAGCTGCGACCGCTGGCAGAAGTTCTCAACACCTGGCAACCAGCAGAGCTTCTGGGAAAACCTTGATTCAATGTAAGGTTACTGGTGCTTTGGGCTCGAGCCAAAGGAGACTTTACGGAAAACCAACACTAATCCAAGTGGGAAGTGGCAATCTCCCCTGTCCTGATAGTAATGACTGAATTGCTGTCTGAACAACCATTTTAATCCTGGATATCCTCTATCGATCACCTGATTCCTTTAAGCATTGTCACAAAGCAGCAGTTTTCTTTCTGTGCCAGATCAGTCGTTTATCATTCAACTCCATCCAGTCTTTAATATCACTCTGATAACAACTACTTTAAATAAAATGACATTAGATTTTTAACATATGTTAAATCATCTTTGTTTGCTAAGCATTATTTAAATATAACACTAAATAAATCATCTTCCAGCATGAACACATTGGTTTCCAGTGTTTTTTTGTTCACATGTAGCTCTAGGTAAATAATAAAGGATTTAGTTGAAAAGCTATATAGATAGATAGATAGATAGATAGATAGATAGATGGATAGATAGATAGATAGATAGATGGATGGATGGATGGATGGATGGATGGATGGATGGATGGATGGATAGATAGATAGAACTTCATTAATCCCTCAGGAGTACAATATACTATACAAAATACTATACCAGTTAATATAGTACTTAGTATAGTATAGTATAGATAACATAGTATAGTATACTATATTATCACACATTCAAAATAACAGAGGTATTTCACATGATATGTGATATTGGTAACTTTGTTTATTAAGGTAAAGTATGTGCTTATTAATATAAGTAAGTAAGTACTTATTATCCACCTTTTACACGTCAGATTAACCACGTTTTTTATTTATTTTTTTTTTATGTATTATTTATCCATTCATCTTTATCCAGTTATCTGTTAACGGATCAAAGAAACAGTTGTCTCCACCACTGCCACCCAAATTCACACTGCTCCATACTCTCAGCCCTCCTGTGGTTGGTGAGCCCACTGGAAGTTATGTGGGTTGGTACGGTGCTATGATCAGAGCACCTCAGTGGCAACCTTGAGGACCCAAGACCCAAGCTTCCTTTTTATATATTTTCAAAACATAATAATAGAATATTTTAAAGAGCTCTGTCTTTTGACTTCAGTGACTCTTTGTGCCACAAACCTCCTTCTTTTTGCCTTCTTCTTCTTTTTTTTATATATTTACGTATTCACAAATGACAAGTGAAAATTGCTTGTTGACTCCATCCTCTCCTTCCATGCCAGTTACTTAGAGCAGACACGTTTTGCCAGGAGTGCAGTGTGCACAGCGTTTGTGCCAAGAAAGATCAAAAAGGCAGTTGAACCAGGTTCAAGTAGTGATTTCCACACAGCTCTGCTTTGGATGCAGATCACAGAAACGATAGAGAAGAGCGAGACTGAGTTTTCTTTGTTTTTATTCCCTCCTTCAAATCCTTCCCGTGGCAGATTGGACAGACTTAGTGAACGGCAAAAAGCTGAGCCAATCGATAGACAGCAATCCATGCTGACTCAGTGTGAGACGAGGCCTCTGTTCCCCTTGCCCACGTGTGCGTAATTTACAAAGTGTGTGTGTCTATTTCTTCAGTCTTCACAGATTCAAAGCTTTATGTATTTGCACTCAGACACATATGGAGAGATTGTGTTAATAAAATACAATGACAGGTATTTCTGACGCACAATGAAATGCAACATTGTTCAGTCACGTGTCCAAAACAGCAACAGTGAGAACTATATGTTTACACACTACACACACTCAACAAGGCAGTGGTGGAAAGAGGATTTTGGCAAAACAGATTTTTATTTGCGGCGTAAAATAATTTCAGCATTGATCACACATTCTATTGGTACAAACAATCTGCTCAGCAAAAACAATCTGTCGTTGAAAACTTCCAAGGTATTTTGTACAAATACTTTTTGTACATATTTTTGTAAAATATGTTGTTTTGCCAAAAATTAAACCATTCATAATTATAATGAATGTCTTGGATGTTTTACTCCTTAGGAGTTCTACTGCGTAATTCCTCCCTGGGTGCAGCCCAATGACATCTGTCAGTGTGCGTGCAATGGGGTGAAAATTGACAGAGGAGTGAAATTCAATCCACTGCCTTTCAAAAAGTAGAGAAAATTAATATGTGGCGATCAATGCTGCGAATGTACCCAGTCACCACAAATAGGTTAGTCAATAGATGGAAATCTAAAAATGTAAATATATATTGTGACCAATGCGGTTGCATGGTGTTAGTCTGTCATGTGGTTAGTTGGCATGCCTCAAGTGTATAGGGTTTTGTGTTTGATTCCAACAGGAATCACATGATTTATGACGATAATCCTTCTTTGTAAGTCGTTTTGGATAAAGTGTCTCCTTATTGTGATATAATTCTTATTTTTTTTCTTATTGTACCTAAATCCAAGGAAAGTTCCTGTTTATGTCATTTCTACTGCTGAAAGGTTAGTATTTTTAATCAGTTGGGTTTTCTGAACGATATATCAGTGCAGTTCACGTAAAAAAGACTTTATTTGAATAGTAGACAATCGATATTTCAGAATTCAGGTCTAGACTTTAGGGTCGCACAGCGGTTAGTGTGATCTCTGTTCTGAAAGAAGATTGCTGGTTTGATCCCCTGTCTGTATGTTCTCATTTTCTCTGTATTGGTGTACTTGAGGGGACATAGTTTTCCTGCCAAAGTCCAAAAACATTCTAGTTTCTGTGAGCTGGTCTCTCAGTAGCTCTTCACAGATGTGGCCTCTCTGATGGACATGTGAACTGTCTGGTGCAGTGGTTCTTAACCAGGGTTTTATCGAAACCTAGGGGTTCGGTGAGTTGGTCTCTGGGGTTCAGTGGAGCCTCTGCCGCGGAGGTCAAGACACCGTGGAGGTCAAGACACACCAACCCACCCTACTAAAGTAGGGTTCAGTGAATGTGCATATGGAACTATTGGGGTTCAGTAGCTCCAAAAAGGTTAAGAACCACTGGTTTTGTGTTTACCTAGTCCAAATATAACACTAGTACTGACAGCTTCACACTAGCAATCCAAAATTTTAAAGAGCATTTTTATCAATGCCGTTGCAAATTCAGTCTAAAAATGATTTTTCTATCCAAACACTTTTTTTTTAAAGCCAATAATTTGAACTTTTGGATTTTTGCAGAGCACAGCCTTGAGGTGTGAAATGCAATCAGTTTTCTAGGTTGGATGCATGCCTATATTAAATGTCTTTGGGGTTAATTTCGTCTCAAATATTAGACCTGTGTAGGCTGCTGAGTGCCTTATTAGACAGAGTCTTTAATTGCTCCTTAAATACACTTCTTCCAAGTTTCACCACCAAAGTTAATTTTTATCATGTTTGTCAAAACGTATTCTCAGTTGGGATATTATTATACAATGAATCATTCATGACATTTGTGGCCATTATTTTTAGATTAACTTTATATCAAGAGAGCATTCAGCTCCAAATGCACAGTCCATCAATGTAAAATGGGAACAAAAAGTTATTACACCCCGACCTGGTCCTGCAATTTGGACATTCAACTTAAAGTTTGTCAAGATAAGGATTTCTTCAATACCTTGAGAGGTTGATGATCATAATTAAGATCAGGCAGTTGGCACTATAGAGCACTATTAAACTCTTCCAACTCACGCCTTCACCTTTGAGTAGATGATCACGCCTATCTCCTAAAAGTTGCACAAATGGAATAAAAAAAAAGAGTGAGGGTCAAATATCAAAGTTTAGTTTATGCATATTTCCATTGTCTTTACATGTTCAATTGGAAATGCACTATCAGCAGTGGATAAACTATACTCTGCATGTTATACTTTAACAATCTTGCAGATCAGTTGAGCTCACGTGTTGGAGAGCTCCTGTGCCAGGTGTGCCCACATACTGTATGTTTGCAGCTTCAGAGCTCCCCTTCAAATGACTTATTTGCCTACAGTGTAAACCATATGTGTCAAATTCAAGGCTCCCGGCCCAGATCTGTACACAAAGTTTCATTCCTTACTAATAAAGTCCATGTTGTTGAGTTTCCTCACTTGGTAAGTTATTCTTTAATCAGATGGATCTATTTATAAATAATGGTAACTTGAATTAATAGTATTTCCTCAGAGAGACAACTATTTTTACTCAATTTTGATTACAAGTACACGTTCCTACTTTTACAACTTTTTCAACATAGACTATATTACTAATGTGTCCCACCGGTGAAAATGATCTTTACACCCCTGCTGTAGACAATAAATATATATATTTCATTTAAACCCAATATTTATTTTATGTATTCTTATGTATTTATGTATTCACCATACAATGAAAAAGGCCTTCGCTTTGTCCCAGAGGCAATGTGTCTGTCTTTGGTGTGAAACGCCAGGGTTCACCTCCTGGTCAAGTTCAAATCCTGGTTAGGGCAATTGGCCTCCAATGTGCTCCCCATCTAAAGGCAAGTACGGTGCAGTGCAGTGTGATTTGGGTGGCAGTTGTGGAGACTGCTCCTTCCGTGACTTGGTAACGTCTAAGCAGGTAAAAGAAGTGATTGATATCTTCACTACCAGACGCTATAGAATTATATTTTAATTTATTTATTGTGATTGTTGATAATGTTTCACCAATCCCTTTGTCATATCCGTGTGGGTCACAATCTACTTATTCAGAAGTGCTGAATAAGTAGAACATTTTACAAAACAACCTGAATACATTGGCTAATTTACCCTTCATCTCTGATCTGGAATAACTCTGTCTATAATGCTTTGCTCACCTCTATGGGGAACATAGATCACAGCCCCCCCAAGTGGTGAATAAGTGCCCTAACCATAGGTGACGTGTCTCTTGCAGTTAGGTTCATGTGAAGCTGAATTATTTTGAGCCTCATCAAAGCATTCTTTGTGCATAATAAAGTTCATGCTTTTTGAACTTGTGCTGATGTGACAACAAAAAAGAGTCCTTGAGGCTGCTTGTGGCTGGAAGCCTGTTATCTGCCTCTCAACTTTAAGGGCGGATTAAAAAGCAGCATTCGTCTGCTTTTCTGTCATCTTCTTAATAGCTGCAAACAATCCCCTCTTATTCGCAATGGAGGACGTGATTATAGGAGGAGTGTTTCGTGAGTTGCTCAGACACTTATTTTTTTAAACACATGTCTCCTTGTTTGTTTGGCTGCTTTTTTGTTGCTGCTTCAGTTTAAAAGATCCTGCTGTTTTCTTGCCCGCCCTGTTTTCTTATTTACCTGCTAAGTAAATTTTCTTCCATCTTCTCAACTTCCCTTTGTGTTTTATTGTGACACCTTGGATAGATAGATTAGATTAAGTTTCTTTTTTTTTTGTCATTGTTTTGCTTTTGAGCTCAGGGCACGTCAGTGGATAGATAGATAGATAGATAGATAGATAGATAGATAGATAGATAGATAGATAGATAGATAGATAGATAGATAGATAGATAGATAGATAGATATTCCATTCTCCACTCATGTTTCTTCTTTTTTTTTTTTTCTTCATGTCTAATTGGAGCTCCTCTACATCTAACCATCTCCATCATCCCCCAGTTAAATGTCTCTCCATCTCCCTTTCTCTGTTGTAAAGTGAGAATGATGAATAATGAGTCCCTTGTCGTATTCAACGAAACACTTTAAAACCCTCAACTGGACTTGTGGAGAAGGATGGAAGACTATTGTAAAAATAATTAAGAGCCTTATTGGAATGTGAAAAATTTGCAGCCTTCTGGTGTTTTATGAAGGGTGTCTCCGCCTCGCTCTCCCTCTGTCTGGTCAAATTAGCATATTACACAAGCTGCAGGGCTAGTTTTATTTGAAATTAGAAATGTCCTCTGAGTGTGATAGGTAATGTGAGGTAAAAGTGGGATGTGTGAAACACAGAAGTGATGGCGGAACATCAGCTTGATTAAAAACTCCCGGTGGCATTAACTTGTGTAAATATGTTAATCTCTTCTCACAATCTGCTGCTGATTCATTTTTAGGTGGATTTTTAAATTGTTAAAGCTCCACCTTTTACTAATTCTTATTTAATTAAATTGTGAAAAGACTTTATATTTAGGGGGCAAAATTTTTATGTCAGGTCTCTCTGCTCCTCTGTTTCGCCTCCAGCTGCTCCAAGTACTGACGACGTGGCTCTTTACGTGGGCATCATCATTGCAGTGATCATGTGCCTGGTCATCTCCGTCATCGTGGCGCTCTTTGTCTACCGCAAGACACATCGGGACTTTGACTCTGTCATTATTGACACTTCGGCGCTCAATGGAGGCTTCCAGTCCGTCAACATCAAAACAGCCAGATCAGGTAAGGAACAAGGGGGGAAAGTTTTTTTTTTTTTTTTTGGGGGAAAGGTTTTTTTTTTTTTTTTTTTTTTTTCTTTCCTGTTTATCTGCAGCAAATACAAACGACACACACTGCAACAACGTATTACTTCCTGTCTTCTGGTTTAAGTAGACTGAGCTTTTAACAACCTGTAACAGTGTTAAACCCTATAAGCTGTGAAACATAAATATGCATGACTCCATGGTTTGACAAAGTCGGAAAAAAAAAATTAGAAAAACAGCAGCTGCAACATTAAAAGCAGTCACCTGCTGGGGCTGATGGGCGCATGGAGTGATCAGTGTGGCACAGTGAGGAACTAAACCCAGGCAGGATTTTCTGGGCATTCTGAGAAAACAAAGAAATATATGTATATATATGTGTGTATATATATATATATATATACATACATACAACTATATACATATATATGCATGTATATATATTTGTATGTAAGTATTTTTTTTTTCTCAGAATGCCTTCCCATCTAAATGCAAAAAGTTTGATTGTTCTACACCAAAGAAATGCTGCAGCCTAGTGATGATATATTGCTGCCCATTTACAATATTGCATCTCTAACATGGACAAATATATTGATATTGTGTCTGAAACATTTTCCATATTGACAGACTACAATATTGACCTCTTATTGTGTCCTTTGAGATGTGACAGTAGTTGGTAGTCAGTCCTCCCCATATAGTCTGATGCTCCACCCACTCTCTCCATTCAGTCAGTGAACGTCACAGGAAGTCAACCTCAACAGGTCACCGTAGGCTACCACAGACTAGACTGGGGGACCAATGACTTTGATTGTGGACTACACAGGATTTGTTATGGACAAAATAAAATAATTATAGAGTTTTTGTCGCAAGCTAAATGCAAAACGTTCCAGGTTTTCATTCATTACCAAACCAGTTCAAAGCCCTGCACTGCAGACCTGATTTGGTCATTAGTCAAACTGCAGTTTCAATTAAGTTTCCATGAAAAGCATCTTTGTCAAGTCCAAGTACCTGACAGGGATACGGTTAACGAATCTGGTAAAATGAGTAATTGACTCTGATTATATACAAAAAGGAGTTAAAACTGCCAAAGATGTGTACAACTCTGAGTTTCCCATTTTTATATTTTGAGCTTATTTTAACGAAGATGGGCTCTTTATAAAAAGTGTTATTTTGGGAAAAAAAAACAAACGGTGACTTCACCCAGAATAGGAAGCTGGAGACAAGTATTCCTTAATTGACAAACGCCTCCCTTTCCCAGAGCTGGCACAGATAAGACAGCTGTGTTTTCTACGCTGTCTGCTGCAGATTATGGGTGAGACAAGGAGTGTGGCATGAGGTGTGTGTACATGGGGGCGGGGGGTGCGACATTTAGGAGAGAGAAGCACAGCTGCTGCAGCTTCATGCACAACAGGAAATCATGACCTGCTCATCCTCCTCTGCAGTCAGAGCTACAGCACAGCTCAGATTGCAGCGAGAGGAACCAAAGGGAAGAAAACATACGGAAAAAAACATTCACCCGTTCTGCAGGTTCCAGTTGGTGGAGAGAGAATGTCTTGGAAGTCAGAAGCTGCAGAAGTTTTTAGTGCTGTTTTTTTTTTTTTTTTTTTTCCTGTGGTTTGACTACTTTTAATTCTGTGTAACTTTTAAGTTTTTTTTATAAGTAGTACAACAGCTGTATTCTTTAGAAAGTCAAATATGAACAGTAGTGAAAACATCAGGGGAGGAGGCGTGAACTTGAAAAAAAAAAAAAAGCAAATATGCTTAACCTTTAGGTGTGGGATTTTTCTGAGACCAAAAAGTGTTGGTGTGTCTTAAATGTGATGATTTTTTTTTTTTTTTGTTAAATTTCCAGGGAAATCAAAAGAATTACCTCCATCTTTGGTAAAAATGTGATCAATGAATGATATAATGATAAACATTCTGAATAAATCCCATACCTTTAAAATGGCAACATATGAGAACCTTTTGTCCATACCTGGTCCAGTGGACTCTTCTCCGTGGGTGGAGTAACCATGAGGTCAGCTTGTCCTGGTGTCTCCACCATCTACTCCCACTACTACCTTCTGTTACCTCTGGAAACGGCTGTTCTCTTCTTGATCAATCTTCTTAATTTTCTTCCTTCCTTAATTATTTCCTTCCTTCCCTAATTTTTTATGTCGTCTCCTTCTTCCATCCTTCCTTCCTTCATTGATTTCTTGATTCCCGCCTTCTTACCTCAGTAACATTCTTCCCTCTCATTCCTTCCTTAATTTCTTGCTTCCTCAATACCTTTCTTACCTCCTTTCTTCCTTAATTCCTTTCTTCCTTCTGCCCTTCCTTACTTTCTTGCCCTATTTCTTCCTTAATCGATTCCTTAAGTTTCCTTTCTATGCTGTTTTCTTTCTTCTTTGATTCCTATCCTGCTTCCTCAAGTCCTTCATTCCCTCCTTCCTTAATTCAATATTTCTTAAATTCATTCCTTGCTTCCTCAATAACTTCTTCTCTTATTCCTTCCTTCTTTAGTTTCTTCTTTCCTTAATTACTTTCTTGCTCCCTCAATTCCGTCTACCTTATTTCCTCATTTGCCTTAATTTATTGGTCCCTTCCTCAATTTCTTTATTCCTTTCCTTTCTTTTTTGGATTCTTCCACCCTCTATATCTTTCCTTCCGCATTCATTTCTTCTTTAATTTCTTCCTTCCTTAATTCCTTCCTTGCCTCACAAATATTTTTTTCCCTCCTTCCTTCATGAATTTGTTTTTCTTTATTTCTTACTTGCATCCTTAACCCTCTTCACCCCTCATTCCATCCTTAATTCCTTTTCCTAACCCAATTCCTTGCTTCCCTTCTTCCTTCCCTATTTTTTTTTCTATCCTCCTTCCTTCATTCCCCTCTTCAACACTCCATATTTGCCAGCCATATTTGACAACCTGTAGAGGAGGGGGCCATACTGTGCTCTTTACAATCCTTCCTTCCTCCCTTCCTCCCTTGCTTCCTTCCTGTGTCCTGTGCAGAACGGAATTGTGTCCCAGCTCTCTGCAGAGGCAGCTGTCTCTGAGCCAGGGATTAAATGATTCACTTATCAGCCACACTTTAATCCTCACAGTCACACTCTCACTTTCTCCTCCTCAAACAACCACACACACACACACACACACACACACACACTCTCTCGCTCTCCCTCTCTCTCTCTCAGACACACCTTCCAGAAAAGGTTGAAACGGAAGCTTCGACCAAATTGAATTACTTTTGAATTATACGCCACAGTTGGACGTATGTAATTACGCGCTGACATTTGGCTGAGAGCAGAGAGCGTCTTGTCAAAGCGGGGCGTCACGCGGCAGAACATATCCTTTCGAACAAGTCAGGCATATGTTCCATTATAAGAACATTATGGAGCAAGCACTTGTCTAATGAGGTGATTGAGTGCTTCAGCAGGCGCTTATGTTTGTCCCATCTGCTTACAGCGTTCTGGTTTTAAATCCCACTGATGACGACTGTTATGTGGCAACGTCGCTCAGTTTGTCACGAAGTCTACAGTTTACAGTGAGCTGATGAGATGGGGAGCAGTACTGTATCTAGACTATCAGTCTTTACATTTATCAGAGGTTTGTTTTAAACTATGTCTTTATATTTTAGATTTTTTTTTATGTGTTAATGTATAATAGTGTTCTGATTTCAATATGCATCTTTAAACCTGTTATAAGCCTTAAATTTTGCATTGTTGTGCAATTTTCAAAAAACTTTTTGTATTTTGTGGAAAGAAAACTCCTTGTCGTTGTGATTCACACCACTGCACACAACGAAATGCGGTTTTGAGCATCCAGGGGGGCAGTGGATGGCAACGTTGCCATGCTCAGTGCATGTTATTGGTATCTTGGTAGTTGGTGGATTTGAACCTGTAACCCTACAGACCCCAATTCAGTTCCTTAGCCACTAGGCTACTACTGCCCAGGAAGGTGTCAGACCTAGGTTGGATGCCACAACTACCCTAGTGGTTATCTTTTAATAATCTGAAAAAAGACGGTTATCTTACCTTTACACACTGTATCTATTTTGTTTAAAACAAAAAAAAAAGATAAAACTGAGTTACAAAGTTATGTGATTTTTTTTTTTTTTTTTTTCTCTAGTGTGTGTCTGGCAG
>JAFBJS010009744.1:14928-32085 GCA_016785265.1 Paraplagusia blochii | reverse complement strand
GAAGATGCTTGGCCCGGGCTGTCAATATACACAAAGAAGAGTCGCATTATTTTTTATTGAAAAGTGTTTCAAAACATTTGGAATTCAGGATGGAAGGCTTTTTGATGGGAGCTATTACGGCTCAAACACTGGCACCATCAATAACAGTATATGTTCAGGAAAATTTATAAAAAAAATATAATAAACAAACATATTGTCTTGCAATGTTTTGCCAGGAAACAGTAACTCTTTAAAGTATTGATTGTTTTTAAAGATTTTTATAGTATATTCTGAAAAGGTAATTCTCAAACAATGGCATTTTATGATGGAATCAAAACTGTCTAGGAGGTTGTATACTTAAATTAAATATTTTGATTAAAAACATTAATTCAGTAATTTTAATAATTCTATGGGTGACTGGAACATTCTTCATGTCAAATTCCTTTGTATTTATTTTACTATGGCTGAGAGACGCCAATACAATTTCATGCCTGACTTTTGGCAGTCACTCTTAGATCATACAATAATAATATAAAGAGAGAAAACTCTTAAAGATTTGTCAAATTTCTGGATTGCAAAGCTTGTCTAAGTCAAGAGAGTGAATTTAAGGGACGAGCAGAGGGAGCAGCAGATGCAGCGGCTTTGTACTGTACAGAAAAACACATATACACCACCAGGCAACAGCTTTGTGTCAATAAAATGTCTATAAATATTATTCTTAATATTTAAAATACTTATTTAATGCAGTATATTGTTATGTGATAGACAAGAGTCAGCTAAGGTGAAGGAAAAGGTTTAGAGGACAGTTTTAAGACCAGCTATGATGGATGGATTAGAGACACCAGGAATAGGTAGAAGACAGGAGACGGACCTGGAGGTGGAGGAGTTAAAGATGCTGAGATTCTCTTTAGGAGAGACAAGGAAGGACAGGATCAGGAATGAGGTGATTAGAGGGACAACACAGACAGGAGGGTTTGGAGAAAAAAGCTAGAGAAGACAGATTGAGATGGTTTGGACATGTTTAGAGGAGGGACAGTGGTTATATTGGGAGAGGAATGATCCTAAAGATGGAGCTACCAGGTAGGAGACAAAGAGAACAGGGATGGATGCAGTGAGGGAGGACATGGAGGTCAATTAAGTCAGAGTAGAAGATACAGGGAACAGGGAATCAACAGGGAAAAGTTGATTAGCTTATTATTATGAATATTATTATTATTATTCATTAATCTATTTAAGTAAAACTATTTATACCACAGTGGTTAGCAGTCTTTAAAATTATGTTAAATCTACCAGATGTCCCACGTTTGCCATTGCTTTAGGGCTGATACATTAAAGCAAAGATTTATTCCAGTTTATATAATTATCATCTATTAGTAGAAACAGATAGATTTTATTCCTGAATGGAGACAAATAAAATGAAACTAATCTCATGATGTGCCATATTAATAAAATCCTAAAGTTTATATTTATATTGGAGAAATTACATTTTTTTAATTATTTGTTGACATCAGACAGATGACAGGAAATGGCATCTGGGAAATTTTTAGCTCCAAGGCTGAGGAAAATAATGTGTGTTGACTTCATCTGTTCATCATGAAGTCACCACTGCTCACTGCAACAAAACCAATCAGTGTTCAAGATGCCGTTAACAGTGTTATGAGTTGTTCAGCGGTTTGTTAGTTAAAAAAGGGCGGGATTGTGGTAAATAACCCGGTGAACTCTGCTGGGTAAACTCTGCAGTGTCTTCACCGGGTCAAGTCCCCGCAGGTTAGGAGAAGACAGTATGTTTACAGTGTTGGACTGGTGCCTTGAATCCCCGTAGTCTCCATCTCTGTCTTTCGGTCTCTATCTATGTCCCTCTGTCTTTCTCCCAGCTGGGCCTTTGTGTGCTCTCACGCTCTCTGTGACCCTCAGGCCCACGGGTGTCCCTCCACATGCCTGCAGATGCAGTGTAATGGCAGAATCAACATGGAGGAAGCTGAAATGTAGTATGACTGAATATTTATTCAGCAGCAGGGCCCAGGGCTGTAGGTGGGACGATGAGCGACACTGATATGTCAATGCAGTTGTGTATTTTCATTTTCCAGCATGTTCCTGGCGTGGCGGGGTCAAACTAAGAGCTGTCTCTAGTGTCTGATTTCCAAAAGCCTAAATTTGTGCATTTCATTTTTTTTTACCCAGCAAACCCTAGATGTCTCCAATCTATTTTTTATTATGAATCTCGGGTATAATATCAAACTTTCATGTGATCCCACCTCTCGAGGTTCTTATTATCAATTTTATTTCAATGTTCCAGGGATTGATAACATATTCAGTAAATAATTTATGAGCCCCTATGGGCATATACTGCCCCCCCCGCCCAAAAAAAAAAAAAAAAAAAAAAAAAAAAAAAAAAAAAAACACACCACACCACATGGCTGCACCAAGCTGAGATTCTGCTTTAAGGTTAAGAAGAACAAATTATGAATATTGATAGCTGTGTTATACAAACACAGCAATCTGTGGATCAGCTGGGGACAAACAGAGAGAGAGAGACGGGGACGGGGAGGAAACAGGGATGAGGTTTGCAGGTAAAATGTGGAATTAACAAGAAAAATATTTGCTGGAACAAGAAATTCCTTAGACAGAAAACTGGTTTGTAAGGCAATGTTTCTTTTGCATTCAACTGCACTACAGCAGTGGTCCCCAACCTTAGGCTGGGGACCGGTACTGGTCCGTGGGTGAATTGGTGCCGGTCCGCAGAGAATTAATATTTCTTTTTGGCCCCATCTGTCTATTACTTCCACTTGATCCATACCCATATCAACAAAAGAACTGAACAATAGAATTGATTAGGAAATATTTTCTCAGTGATGACAACAACAATAAACTCAAAATGATTCATTGATACAAAATTCTAACTATACTGGTCTGGTAGCAGAAAGTTATAGGCTGTGTTCACTTGAGAAATCCTTGTTGTGTCCATGCACAGTTAATTCAGGTAGGAAGAATTTATAGGTAGGAAAATATTTCAGAACACTAGAAATGTAATTTTGAGAAGGGCTATTTATCTGCTACAACTTAACGACCGATTTGTGAAGATAGTACGAGACATTTAACTGGTCCGTGGGGCAAACAAGGATGTGGAACACTGGTTTAAAGCATTAACCAGTCGCTGCTTACATTTGAACAAATGCTTCCTTGTCACAAATCATCTTCAGGTTCTTCTCCATGCCTCAGTCCACCATAGTAATGTTATCCAACATGAATATGTGCAATAACCCTCCAACATCGTATTAACCATTTTATCCCAACCTGATCATCTTCTGCAAGTCTTCTGCCTCACTGAAGATCTCGCACTGCAGCTCAGTCTTCATTTTACAGCCACCATCACCGCTGACGCAAAGTCTCCCCTCTGCTGCTTCTACGTCTCTCTCTATTTTTGGGCACAATTTAATGTTGCTGAAAATGTTCGTGAGAGAAAGTGCTCAAAAATTGCTTTAATCTAGTTTGGCAGTAATGTATCCTTTGCATTCTGTTCAGACTGTCTTCAGCTTGGTTTCCAATTATTTTGTGCAAAATCCCTTTTCTTTTGTAGACAAGACTTTTGTCTCGTCTCAACACCTCCAGACTTTGACAGATTTGGGTTTCACTTTTTAAATCACAATCCTAAAAATGTCTGTTATTGTCAATCAAGAAAATACCCGAAATAACAAATAGATCCAACTTTTGAGCAAGAATAACAATACCAAAAAATCTACATTAATTTGCCTTGAAGCCCCGGTGAGGTTCAACTCCAATCCTTAGTTTGCATGATGTACCTCGTACCTTTGGGGTGACCCCCACTTTAGTTTTGACAACCATAGAAACTGGAAGGCTGTGCCATCATATATTTTCATTTTAACTTAGAACAGACCTGGGCGAACTAAGGCCCAGGGGCCGCATGTGGCCCATTTGGCATTTTAATCTGGCCCCCAAATCTTGTCCAAATTATGCTTTTTATTTATATTATCCTTCTACCTTTTCGCCAATAGATGGCCTCAAAGAGGGTTAAAGCATTTAAGCTTTTATTACTAAGCTTTTATTACTGAAATGATGAGTTTATTACTCATCATTTATCTTAGTTTACAGAAAAACTCAAACATTCTGATCCTGACCTGACCCATGACTCAAATTTTAGTACCACATGTGGCCCGTGAGTCAAAATTATTGCCCAGGCCTGGTGTAGAAGGTACAGAATATAGGGTAATGGGATGGAAACATTGGCAACCAGAGAAAAAACAGGACGAGGGAGGAGGAGAGCAAACTTCTTGCCATTGTGTCAATCTACTGGTAAGGGATCTAGACTTGGATACGGAGGGTTCCAGGTTTAAATCCTTATGTAGCCAGGTTAGTGCACCGACCATTGCACCATCCCCACACACTGTTTCCCACTCAGCTTTAAAGCTGCGCACTGTTCGTTTTTCATCTCTGTTTAGAATCCCTCTGGTCCACTGTTGAAGACCACAGGGAAAATTCCTCTGTACTAGTAATGTTAAGTAAAACCATGGACGGAGCCATGTCCACTAACACGTTGGTCAAGCACAAGCATATGTCTAACTGTGCCATCGCTTTTGGACCAAACTGTCTTTACAGAAAGAAAGTTCTGCATAAAATGCCTTGCAATAGAATGGACAGTATACAAAACACAGTTGTTTTGCCATTTTAATTTTACTAACACATATGTCCAAATATGTGGACTGTCAAAACTAGTAAAAATCTGTAGATTGGTGTTTGTTTTGACTTGACCACACTGGCCTGATGGTGTGAAAGTTCCTCTTAGTGCAGATAATCTTCACTTTGTTTCAAAAAGTATTTATTACTCCTCGAAGGGCAATTCTCACCAGTACCACAGGGAGGTCAGAGTTCAGGTTCAGCGTTGGAACAGCAGCTCTGATGTTGAAAGGGAGTCAGAATCTCACACGGGGAACTTTTAGCAGAACTAATAGAAGCCAGCAGCAGTGTCCAAACTCATCAGATGTGTGCTCATCCTCTTTCTCTTCGCAAAAAATAGCTGCTATGGGATCAGTGCAACATGTGCACAATAGAAAAATCCCACCCCCCCAACGTGGGGCCATGGCCTTGCAGCGGCGCTGGAATGCTGTCAGGTCTTGGACGTGATAATCAGAACCAGACTGAGCCTCACACAGCACCACGTCCAACTGCAATCAGGCCATTGCAGAGCCCTAAGAATTCCTGTCCATTCGCCTCCTTCCTCTGTGACTGTAACCCTATGTCAAATAATGTAGATAAGGATTTGATCAGGAGGGAAATTAGAACAAGGTTTTTTTTTTTTTTTTTTTTTTTTTCCAATGATTCGTGTCAAGGCCCTGGGAGCCCAGACAAAAATTAGGTTCTAGACACTTATTTGATAAGATTTTATCTCCGGGTTCCCATATGGAAAACAAGTCTGATGTTAATTCAGTGTCAAATTGGATCGCCATGATTTGTGTATGTGAAGAAAATGTAAATATTAGGATGTTGATGCCAGCAGTGACACCTGGGCAGACCTGACTTCATACGTCCTTTAGCAGGAAACACTGCAACAGAATTTAATTAAAATGTAATTAGTTTTTTTTTTCTGTTTTGGTATGGAGCCAGCAGTCAGCCCAGCGTCAGGACACCTGGGCCTTACTTTGACAAACAATGACTGGAATATACATAATGACGGGGGGGGGTGAGGGCGGCTTAACATGAATCTCCAGGGACACTTTGCTCCAGAGCTGAGATATGTGCTGGATGGTTTGACATTCTTTCAGAGGTGGGAATGGATTTTCTTGGACTGAGTGAGTTATTTTATTGTTTTAACAAGACGGAACTCAGGAAACTAGCGCTGCCAGCAGGTTTGTCCAGCACAGGGCTTGACTTGTTCACGTTGTAGTTCCATGTTAGCAAGGGAATAGTATAACCACTGCAAAACAATAGGTAAAACATATACATGTGTGCATGTTACGCTAGGTAGCCATAAAATTAATCTGGACAACTTATTAAAATTGTTTTTTTTTGACATACACATGTTACGATTAACGCTAGCATTAGCAACTGGTCTAGATGCCAAAATGCAAACCATCCATGCCAGGACTGGGTAATTGTTTTGAACCTCAGGCCACACGTGGTACTAACTATTTGAATCATGGGCCAAGACAGGATTGGAAAGATTGAGTATTTTTGTGAACTTATTAAATGATGAGGAATGTATAGAATAATGGTTTTAGCCTCTTCCAGTCTTTTCATTGGGGATATACTGGCTTGGCAGGAAAAAGACAGACGGATAATGATAATATAAATTAACAGTATAATATGGACTTTTTTGGCATGCCAGATTCAAAAGTCAAACGATCCGCATCCGACCCCCTGGGTTTTAGTTTGTTCAGGTCTGTTCTATGCGGATGTTTTGCATTTCCATCATTTTGGTCTTGTTATTATTGATATATTGTTTTAGTTCTTGACAATACAGCAAGGCCAGCAGAAAGATTTTGCCTTTTTTGTGGAGTATTTCTCAGAAAGCATTTAAAAACATCCAGAAATAAGACAGCAAATGTATTTGCACTTGTAAGAAGAGTTAGTGTCACGTCACAATGGTATCATTTCTGGTTGGGGGCTCCTCTGAGATGGTGTGTTCTCACTGCAATATCATTCATTCACGCAGGTATAGAATTTACATGACAAATTTACAAGTAGAGGTAGTATGTTTGATCCGTAAGGCTTCAGGTTCAAATCCACTAGCTGCCAGTGTGCCACTGAGGTGGCGGAGAATAGTCCCTTGCCAATTGCAAAATAGTGCAGTGTGATTGCGAAATGGGAACAGATAAGCTGTTGGAGACGATTCAATGGTTAATTTGGAGTCACACAGCTACATAGTACTGGTGGTCTGGTCATTTCAAAAGTAGATCCCAAACCAAAAAGGTGTGGACACACCTGGATTAAAGTTTAAAGAAGTGTCACACACACTAATTTGGAGTCATTTCTGCACATATTCACATTGTAAACAGATATAGAGTAAAAATGTGAACCCAGGAGGATGGAGAGAAGATTGAACCTCCCTTAGATGGGTTTAGATGATTTCTGACTCCATCTGATGTGAACTGCCATGTGCACTTTAATAAGCACTTTCATTTATATTAAAGATGCAAATGTAGCCTTTACCAGGAGATTGATATGCATGGACTAAGTGTGTGAGTGTGTGTCTGCGCCTGTGTTCCACTTTATCAGGGTTCTCTGTTCATTAGCCCAGTGTAATTGTGTTAGCCGTGTAGCCGGCAGGACTGGGAAGCAAATATCTGTGTGTAAAGGTCACGTCAGAGGAAGGATGACATGACGACATATGGATAGATGACACACGTGCACGTGTTGGTGTGTGTGAGCGTTTTGACGTTTTTGTGTCTCACGAAGAAGTGCATGCATTTTGAAGCTGCTACATAAAAGTGAACTGGATTTATTACAACATGTGTAAAGACTTTTCTCTGCATGGATAAACAATGCTTAAATTTCTGAGGTCCCCCACAGCGCCCCCTAGAAAACCCACTGATCATGCCGACAATCAGTTAATTTCATATTTTTGTAGCCCAACTCATAACTGAAATAATCACCATTCTGTTTCTCTTCTCTGGAGGCGAATGAAAAACCACGTAATGAAGGTGAACACACTCACAGTGTCTCTGTTATATTAGTCATAAATTCAACCATGCTTTACATCTCGCTGTAGTCTCTACGTTTTATTTTGAAGTGTCACCTTCCTATCACCCTCATCTATACTGTGTATAGATGTGTTACCGTTGAGTTTGCCAGCAGTTGCATTTGGCTCGGAGCTCTGCTGTGAGCCTGACTGAGCCAGTAGACTTTTAACCTCATTTTATTCTGCTCCATCTACCTTATGCAAATATAACAATCAGATCACTGGAGGCCCCTTCAAAAACAGGGCTGGAATTCATATTATTTTCAAAGAGGAAGATGTTGAGCCATGATATTGATGACAAAAACAAGTCAAGATATAGACATTACAGAAACTAGCAGATATCTGTGAGTTATTTTCCCTTTCTTTCTTATAAAGTTAGGTTTTTATTTGTGTACGTATGGACTCTGCTGACCTAGAGTTAGTACAGGCATGGGCAAACTAAGGCCCGGGGGCCGGATACGGCCCATTGAGCTTTGGAATGCGGCCCGCCAACCTTGTCCAAATTAAATAATTCATTATATTATCATTATATTTCTGCCTTGTCCCTGCAGTAATGTATTTCCTCAGTAGATGATGTCATTAAGGGTAATTAAATTAAAAGATTATAGGTTTTATACATGACTTTTACAAGCCATTTGTCTTTAAATGAACAATCCATCTTTCTGCTGTGCATTCGGCCCCCGTGTCCAATTGTAGGACCAGTTGTGGCCCGCGTGTCAAAAAGTTTGCTCATGCTTGAGTTAGGGGGGACGGGATGACCCAAAAAATTCAGGACAGTCCCTAAAAAAAATGACAAAAACAAGTCAAGATATAGACATTACAGAAACTAGCAGATATCTGTGAGTTATTTTCCCTTTCTTTCTTATAATGTTAGGTTTTTATTTGTGTACGTATGGACTCTGCTGACCTAGAGTTAGTACAGGCATGGGCAAACTAAGGCCCGGGGGCCGGATACGGCCCATTGAGCTTTGGAATGCGGCCCGCCAACCTTGTCCAAATTAAATAATTCATTATATTATCATTATATTTCTGCCTTGTCCCTGCAGTAATGTATTTCCTCAGTAGATGATGTCATTAAGGGTAATTAAATTAAAAGATTATAGGTTTTATACATGACTTTTACAAGCCATTTGTCTTTAAATGAACAATCCATCTTTCTGCTGTGCACTCGGCCCCCGTGTCCAATTATAGGACCAATTGTGGCCCACGTGTCAAAAAGTTTGCTCATGCTTGAGTTAGGGGGGACGGGATGACCCAAAAAATTCAGGACAGTCCCTAAAAAAATCTCTAAAATTGAATTTGCTGGAAACTACACTCAAATAGAATACAAAGTAGTTTTAGTCGGATATAAAAATGTAGAGTCAACATGCTTAGTGTACTAGAACCTGACCAACAAAAATATATATATTCCATTATTGTCCATCTAGGCTTGTATCAGCGAGAAAACTGTCTGCCAAAAAACATACAATCAAATCAACAAAAATATATAATATCAGCTACTCATCTGGTCCCCCTACCTGGAGTTATCTTAAAATATACTTCCGTGGACATTGCTGGAACAGAGGGACAAATAACAGCATGTGAGCATATGTATTTCACATCTGGTTTTAATTTACTGGAAAAAGTGTAGAGTAATATAATAAACTGAAACCACATGTTTTTCTTTTT
This sequence comes from Paraplagusia blochii, assembly GCA_016785265.1. Classification (NCBI taxonomy): domain Eukaryota; kingdom Metazoa; phylum Chordata; class Actinopteri; order Pleuronectiformes; family Cynoglossidae; genus Paraplagusia; species Paraplagusia blochii. The sequence continues at coordinate 22,745 of JAFBJS010009744.1, read as the reverse complement.
TTTTTTCCATATATTCGGTGCATTTTAGTCATTATTGTTCGTTTTAACAGCTTGAAGAATGTGTGGAAATTTCCTTTCAAAACTTTGGTGAAGCCGTTGTCCTCAACAGTATGATTCAGTCAGCGGAGCCTCACAATCAGTCTGACAATGGTGTCAGTCGACTTGTCAGTCACAGACAAAGTGAACTCGGTGAAGCCTGTCTGATGCAAACCGTTGCGTGGCCTGATGTTGAAGTCTACCTACCACATACTGCACCAGCAGACTATAAACGCAGTAATAATATAGTATTGTTTAGAGTCTTGTTGTATCATAATTGCTTAAAAAAAAAATCACACAAATACCTGTTTGTATCCCTTTGAATCAGATGTAACACAATGAGCCCACTGGTGTCCCCGCCCTTGTATCGGAGACTGAACTTTTGTATGAGCAACCGCTTTAAAGCCAGTGTTACAGAACAATGAAACAGGTTTCTATTTCTGCCGGAGCATAAAGTCTCTCAACCAAGATAGATGATGATATTGTTCCCGCCTCCAGTTATAAAACTACAGTATACACTCAGCTTCCCATCTGTCTGCGCAAAGATCTATCAGCAGCTGGAGAAAACTCACCTCCTCTTCCTTTGTCCTTGTGCCACGCTTTCTATACGGCAGCCTTTCTTCTTCTCCGTGCGTCGGAACGCGAGCAACAAACAGACCGATGTAAATTCAGCGATTTTTCTCAATGCAGGACTCAGGATGAATGGTCTGTGTTTTTATTTTTCCTTTTTTTTTTTTTTTTTTCTCTTTACATCCACCATTGCTTCGTCTTGCTCATTTTTTTTAAACTGCAAATTGCTGCTCCGCGGTGGGGAGCCAACTTCGATTATCCACGGCAAATCCCAGATAAAGGACTGTGTTCCTGTGCCTATTCAAACACTTAAGGACGTCTAAATGGCTTTAGCTGCAGGGTCCGCTCACTCTTTGCAAATGACCACACGTCAAGTTTCCCCCCACGAGATCACACACGGTGAATTTAACACACTACGTGCATGCCCCAGACTATGAGCCACCTAAGGTATTATTAGGTTTTGAGCATTTAAACATACTAATATTCTTTTATTGATGGGGGAATATAAAGAAAGGAGCTAAGTCATTAGTTCAAGCAGATTTAATCTTTAAATCTGAGCACTGATAATTAGATGTTGAGTGTAGAAGGGGAAACTTAACTACTTTACTTCATTCATTCAATCATGTTCGTCTGCTTATCCGTTAATGGGTCGCAGCTTGCACCACCCAAATCCCATTGCACCATTTTGTCAGCCTTCCTGTGGGTCATCAGCCCATGGGAAGTGATGTTGGTCGGGACTGTGTTTTGAACAGAGCACCTCAGTGGTAACCTGGTACTGTAGTGTCAAACCTAAAGCCTTGCAGACCCAAGTCTGCTCCCTCAACCACTAGGCCACCACTGCAGCCCAGTACTATAGTTTCTATCCCCTATCACACATACAATGAGTACTTGATACTCACGTTATCTGTGGTGACCATTGAAAAGTGTAGAGGATAGAGCGTCTATTGTCCAAAGATCTGTGAAGGTGATTCTTGGTCATTTTGGGGGGCATTGATCAGGACATGTCTTCAAGTCTTTGAGATCTTGCAGATTCCAAATATAAAAATTGGTCAGAACACTCACCCACAGATTGATTCATCTCCAACTATATAAACCCTGCATGGGGAAACTGAAGCCCGGGGGCCAAATGCGGCCCGTTGAGCTTGTTAATTCGGCCCGCCAACCTTGTCCAAATTAAATAATTTATTCATAATGTCATTATACTTCTGCCCTTTGGCTGCAATGCCAATGTTTCCCCAGTAAATTGTGTCAAAAGGTATAAGAATTGTAGCAACTTAGGTTTTACACAGGATTTTTACGTGAAAATTTTCTTAGTTCAAACGAATCCTACATCTTTCTGCTCTTAACTCGGCCCTTGTGTCCAATTTTAGGACGAGTTGTGGCCACATGTTAAAAAGTTTGCCCACCTCTGATATATATTGTCGTCAATATCACCCTTGTGTCTCACTTGTTGCGTTCACTTGCACAATTGCAGGCAGGGAAAAACAGTCACAGTCCAAAAAGGGTTTAGTGGTAAGCAAGGAACTGAGGAACTTCATTGTGACTTCTCTGTGTGGTTTAAACAGGCAAGAAATGAGATCAATTAGTTTTTCTGGACAGATCCAGACTGTTTCCATCTGTCCTAGTCAACATAATTAATGGAGTGAATAAAAGAACATGTGTGTTTTATCCTATGACATTAAAACTTCCTTCCTAATTGTGGTTTATTGTTGAAATACATTTCAGCTTTGTCACCATCATCACTATAAAAAAGCTATGAGTTGATGAACACAATCCTTTGTTGGAACGCAAAGGTGGCAACACTCTGGCAACAAACACTGTTTGTCTTAGTGGTCGTTGACATTTGTGCAGAAAACAGTCGTCCGGTTGTAAACATCCTTCATTAAATGTGAACCAACTCATGCGGTACTAGAGTTAGGTATGGTGCTTTTGTGTGACTTAATTGCCTGACATGTGGTCAATGACATGACAAGACTGACAAACACAGCAATCGGGACAAAACAGCGTGTGGCTGGAACACGAACTGAACTGAGCTCTTTTACTTATTTAATTAACTTTGAAAGTAATGAAATGGAGGCAGACTGGGGGGTCTCAGGGCTTCAGGTTAGAATCCACCAGCTCCAAGGTTAACACTGAGATCATTGCTCCATCCCGACCCACATGACTTCCAGTGGACTCACCACCCGCTGGACGACTCACAATATGGAGCAGTGTGATTTGGGTGGCAGTCATGGAGACTGCCTCTTTGCCCTGGTAACGGATGAAATTGTGACATTGAAAAAAATAAAAATTTACATGGATCAACTTTTGTGAATTTTTTTTTTTAATGTATAACTCTCTAATTTGGAGCTGTTACTTCCGAGTTACATTTAACTTGTGATGTCACAAAACTACACCTTACTAGTGGACCACCTACAGGAATGTTCATGAGGGGCTGCTGGAGTGCATGGAGATCTAGGTGGTGGTTGCTAAGACTGCTGCCCCTGTGATGCAGTAATGGATAAGCGGGTGGATGAATGGATGAATGGATGGATGGTTGGATAGTAATGACACCAAGGATTTAAAAGCAAAGTTAATGCTGGCATTTATTTAAATGCTACAACCTTCAAACTTGTAGCTTTAATAGGTTTTAAACTCAGTTTCATTTTCGCGATGTGCTAAGAATTTCAAGTCTTTTGTCATATTTGACTCTTTCTTCACCACCATTCAACAAGTTTAAGGCTTTTATTAAGTGATCCTTCATAAATACAGATTTATGTGCTCTGATAGAAACATCAAGCCATTGTGGTTGGTTCTAATGCCAGCCTTTGTGGTGAAAAGACAGAGGCCCTACCTCCATTTATTTGCTGAGAGACATTCACTAGTGGACGTCCAACTAGTTCAACACTTACTTCAGTGTAGATTTTAGTAACCAACAACCCTCTCCCTCAGAATCCCATGTTAGTGATTGAAACTCAACTATATGCAAAGATTTCCGCTAAATTTTACAAACGATGTGTGGATTTCCCTGTTTGTCTGCAACCGCAATCAATTCCCAATGATGGACACGCACTGTTGTACAGTCACAGCTGTCTGTGGGGTCAGCGCGTCACTTGTGGAATGTGACTGCAAATGAAGCTCTGTGTCCTTGCTGCACGGCGGAGCACAACAGCCCACACGTGCACGCACACAAACACGTATATATGTAACACATAGTGTTGGAGAGCTGGTGTCCTTGCACATTATTTTTGCTTCATTTAGCCTCCCACAATACTTTATTTGATTCCATTCACAGCCTGCTAGTGAAATGGGTCCCAATTAATTTAGACGACATGGCATATTGTCATCAGTGTCATCCAATTATATGTGCATAAAAGATAGAAAATGACAAAATGCAATTAAAAGACATCACCCAGTGTCAGCTGTGTCAAGAAAACCCTGCGTGGGCTCAGCTCTGCCCTAAAATACAAGGAATTAAAATGAACGCTTGGTTAGTGCTTTGTCTGTCAATGTGGCTTCTTAATTATTTAGGGGGGAGAAAATGATCCATTTCAGATTGAGTGCATTAAGCTTTCACTTTGTGTTGCTGACATTAAAACGGTGTGTAGCACTTCATCAGCGGGTTTTTAGAGTCTAACAGTTTCTTTCACCAGAAAAGAATTGGCTTGGATGTCATTTTTTTTTTTTTTGCAGCAATTTTGTCTAAAACTCAGCCAAAAGTTATAGGGTGGTAGATCCAATCTATGCCAATAGGGGGCGCTGTAACTGGTTGTTAAATTCTTTTAAGGCTTTTTCCCCAATTTGCACCGATAGTCAACATCTGCTTTTTTATTGGTTGTTGGTTGAATGCCTACTTCAAAGCATATTACGTTAGTTATGGTCCCATTTAGAGGAAAATGGATGCCAAAGCACATTGGAAATGGTTGGTTGTGCCAATCAACATTACTGCTACTACTCCGACTCAATCAATGTTAGATTTTTATGTCCTCTGTACCAAATATTTACCTCAAACTCTACGTGATCATGCTAGATATCCAATTGGCTGTGCCTTTTTTATTTTGAAATCAGGAGTTAAGTAAAGTCTGTAGTGATAGTATGAGTGAAGGGTTATAGGACTGTTATGTGTAAAGGAATGTGTTCCATTTTGGGACTTTTGTGTGGTTTGTCCCCATTTTGATCAACGTTTATGAAATTATAGAAGGACACAGTCCAAGACGGAAAAGACGAATTGAACTTCCAGCCTATTGATGACATGGTGAAATTATACGTTTGCATAAACAAACAAACTTTGTCCAACTTCTCCATGCACTCATCAGTAATTGCTCTCGTACGACAGAGGATCAGATTTTTTTCTCATAAAATTCCTCAAAGAAGTTGGATTAATGTGCACACATGTTTTTCTTTAGGAGGACTGAAGGACAGGTTTTCATCAGCCAGCTGGTATAAGTAGAGAATTCTCTGGCTGCATTAATTGTTGGCAGATTAAAGCCAGATTATTTTTCTGAACCATGGGGAAAGTGCTCCAGGCCTTCAGACTGCAGACGAGACAAAGACAAAGTTCTTGAATAATGGGTTAGTTTTAATCAGTTTGAGTTTTATGTACTGCAGAGTATGATGTTGCAGAAAGTAAAAAATGAAGAAGCTGTGATTGTTTGAAATCTCACAATATTATCAGTTTCAATAAAAATACCTTGACCTTCTTAAATCAACTTGCCAAAATTGTCAATGTGTCTGTCCACATGTCTCACTTGTTAAAAATTGTGAGATAAAATTAGGATTTACCTTGGGATTTTCACACCAAATTAAACTTTGTAATGTGTGTATTCATGAAACTGGATTTACTGACATTGAGCCACGTTACATACATGCAGGTACAACTACCTCATGGTTCAATATTCAAGCTCATGCCTTTGACATTTATTCTCTATGCTGCACTTGATCCAGAATATGTTTAATATAGAACAGTTTTATATTTATAAATATATATGTGTGTGTACAGGTCAATGTGTGGACACATGCTTGGATAGTAAATAGGATTGGGGAGCTGCAGTCACACACAGATTCCTGCAGGGTGAGGACAGCAGGCGCTGATGTGAGCTCCATGTTAAGGACGTGCTGTGTATAAATGTGAGCATTTGGATAAAGTCTTTGAAGGTGTGTGTGTGTGTGTGTGTGTCTGTAGTCCGAGCGCCAGCAATAATAAATCAGCTGAGGACAGACCTGAATGGTCACACAGCTTTCATCTGATGGAGCAGGTGGACCATGGGATGGCCTGGACACGTACATACACACACATCCAGCGAGGTACACAAGTAAACTGCACTTCACATGAAATATAACACAACTATATATACACACGCTAACAAATCCATCTATATATACTGTATATGCACATATATAACATATATAATATATATTGTGGTCAGATGAGTGTCAGCTAAAGTGAAGGGAAAGGTTTACAGGACAGTTGTGGGACCAGCCATGATGGATGGATTAGAGACACTTGGAATAGGTAGAAGACTGGAGACAGAGCTGGAGGTGGAGGAGTTAAAGATGTGGAGGTTCTCTTTAGGACAGAAAAGGATGGACAGGATCAGGAATGAGGTGATTAGAGGGACAACACAGACAGGAAGGTTTGGAGAAAAAGCTAGAGAAGCCAGATTGAGATGGTTTGGACATGTTCAGAGGAGGGACAGTGGATACATTGGTAGAAGAATGATCCTGGAGGTGGCGCTACCAGGTAGGAGACAAAGAGGAGATTGATGGATGCAGTGAGAGAGGACATGGAGTGAGTGGACATTGGAGTTAGAGTTGAGAATACAGAGGACAGTGTGAGATGGGAATTGTTGACTTGCTGTGGAGATCCCTAAACAAAGGGACAAGTCGCAAGGAAAAGAAAAGATATGCAAACACACACACACACACACACACATATATAAATATATACAGACTGTAGCTGTGGGGAAACTGGTCCCTAACATCTCAACCAGTTCAGTCCACTTTCTACCAGCACTGACTGCAGCTTCTGTGCTGTTGTAGGGAGAGATGCTGGTGTGTGTGGGGTGAGCAGTCTGTTTTATGTCAATTGTGTTTATGAGAGAGTGTGTGATGAAGTCAGCAGAGTCAGGGAAAGCCTGCAGAAAATGCCTTTGACCGCCGAATGCATATACTTACATTGTGTCTGTGGGTGTGTGCGTGTGTGTGAGCCCCGGCCGAGAACAGTGATTGCTTTGTGTTGATTGCACAGACAATAGGCTGGACACTGTAGGCTGGACACTGTAACTGTAATCACGGCTGGGCTGGAGGAGAAAAGACGCTTTTCAGGAAAATGTTGAGTGAAGTTGGTGATGATGAGGAACAGATCTTCAACATTCAAGGATTGGATAACACATGGTAGGCAGTGGTGGCCCAGTGGTTACGGGAGCCGACTTGGGTCCGCAGGGCTTCAGGTTCGAATCCACCAGCTGCCAGGTTGCCACTGAGGTGCTCTCCCGACCCACATAACTTCTTGTGGGCTCACCACCCACAGGAAGGCTCACAATATGGTGCAATGTGATTTGGGTGGTGCCAGCTGCCCGTGTGTCCTGGCATTTGACAATTAGAAGAAGATGAATGAATGAAGAACATATGTTGCCAGAGCAAAGGATGCAAGATTGTGATTTCAGGGACCAATTTCTGAACTACCAATTGAGCATGTGAGGAAATTAGGCCAACTAACCTGGAGAAAAACATTTTGCTCAAAGTCATTGTGTCTTTCATTGGTGTAAAATTGTTTCACCTCCTGCGAAAGATCAGTCCTAGTTGGGGCAGTTGGTGTCTTGCAGTGGGTTAGGGTGATGCAATGCTGCCTCTGTGAACAAGTATTGGACAAGCTGACAGGATGGATGGATGGATGGATGGATAAATGGACAGTATTATTATATTGTACAATGGAATATTATCTCATGGTACATTTTGAAACAAAAATGTAACAAAAATGGAAAGGTTTACAGGACAGTGGTGAGACCAGCCATGATGTATGGACTAGAGACATTAGGAATAGGTAATAGACAAGAGGGAGAGCTTGAGGTGGCAGAGTTAAAGATGCTGAGGTTCTCTTTGGGGGTGACAAGGATGGACAGGATCAGGAACGAGGTGATCAGGGGGACAAAGGTTTGGAGAAAAAGCTAGAGAAGCCAGACTGAGATGGTTTGGACATGTTCAGAGGAGGGACAGTGATTATATTGGGAGAA
>JAFBJS010009744.1:2574-14880 GCA_016785265.1 Paraplagusia blochii | reverse complement strand
TATTGGGAGAAGAATGATCCTAGAGATGGAGCTACCAGGTAAGAGACGAAGAGGAAGGCCAAAGAGGAGATTTATGGATGCAGTCAGGGAGGACATGGAGGTGGTTGGAATTGGGGTTGAGGATGCGCAGGACAGGGTGAGATGGAAATTATTGACTCGCTGTGGCAACCCCTGAAAAACGGGATAAGCCGAAAGGAAAAGAAAAAGTACATTTTGAAACAAATAATTTAATTAAACTCAATGGACACATTTTCTGACCTCTTCCTAAATCCAGTTCCAATGAATAAAGATAAATACCACGCTACAGATTCTACTTTACTTAAAGGTCTGAAACTGATAAGATGTAAAATTTTGGATCCTCATTGAAGCCCAATAGTAGCTTTTTTTTTCTTACTTCCTGTCTTTTCTCTTTGACTTAAACCAGTTCTCTCTCTCTCTTTCTCCCTACTCTCCCCTCTTTTAGGGGCATCCTGTATTTCTCTGCTCTGTTGCACTGTTGTAAATATCAGGTGGCGCTCTCCCTGCAGCCCTGTCTCAACTAACTTATGGATGTTTACCTGCCCGCTCAGAGCTGCACATCACTGCCTCACCTTCCTTAATGTAAATCTCTCACCAGACGTGTGTTTCATGCACATAATAAAAAAGAATGCTTTCGCATGTTTTTATACATTGACTCATCTGTAAGTTTATTCATATACAGTCCTTATATATGAGGACGGTGCACGTGTGTGTGTGTGTGTGTGTGCACTTTCTCTGCTGAATCTTTTACCTACAGACAATCGATACACAAGGGAGCAATATTTGGTCCCGCTCTCCTTTAAACGATGCACTCCATGAAGTGGTTGGAGTCTGAGTGGAAAAGTCAATAACACAAAGGCAACAGTGGCCTCGTTTTTTTTTTTTTTTTTTGATCTGCAACGTTGAGGCCTGCAAGTCTGGGTCTGTGGGCGTTTATTAAATTTCTTGTCATTTCAATAAAAACAAATGAATCTGTTTTGTGAGCTCAGCGGAAGTGGAGGACACGAGTGTGTGAATGCGCAGACATCAGTGTTTACCAAGTCTTGTCTGTGTGTTTGTTTTCCAGGGCCGGCAGCAGACGAGGCTGAGGATCAAGAGATGAGGTTTTAAAGCACAAGAGTGTGGAGAGAGGTGGAAGACAATAGCACGTCAAAAAACAAAAAAAGTCTATTTTTGTTTTATTTCTGCCTTGAGTTCTATGAGGCACTGACTGACCCCGCAGAGGATTACAGTCAAAAAATACCCAACAATACCCACCTACTCTCTCATCACTTCCCCTGACTACCATGTCCTCCCACCCGAGCCCATCCCTTCCAGTCCTCTCTGTCTTCTCTCTACTCCTGTCCTTTTCCACTTTAACTTTCTCCTCCCCGACCTCCATCCCCCTCCTTTCCTTTTCCCCGCCCGAAGGAGGCCTCACCCACTTGGTAGTGCACAACAAAACTGGTGAGGTCTACCTGGGTGCCGTCAACTGGATCTACAAGCTCTCCAGTAACCTCACCAAACTGCGAAGTCATGTAACCGGGCCTGTGACGGACAACCCTCGCTGTTACCCTCCCCCTGGCGTCCAATCCTGCCCCCATGAACTGGTGCAAACATCGAATGTGAACAAACTCCTGCTACTTGACGCCGCCCACAACCGCCTGATTGCTTGTGGGAGTACTTCCCAGGGAATATGTCAGTTCTTGCGTCTGGACGACTTGTTCAAACTCGGCGAGCCCCATCACCGTAAAGAACATTACCTATCCAGCGTGGCTGAAGCAGGAACCATGTCAGGCGTTGTCATTCCCCCTAATATTTTTGGTGAAGGTGGAAAGCTTTTTGTCGGCACACCAATTGACGGGAAATCCGAGTACTTCCCGACGCTGTCCAGTCGCAAATTGATGTCCAATGAGGAGAATGCAGATATGTTCAACTTCGTCTACCAGGACGAGTTTGTTTCCTCACAGCTGAAGATTCCCTCCGACACTCTGTCCAAGTTCCCGGCCTTCGACATTTACTACATCTATGGCTTCAACAGCGAGCAGTTTGTTTATTACCTCACCCTTCAGCTCGACACCCAGCTCACCTCCCCAGACTCCAGCAGCGAACAGTTCTTCACCTCAAAGATTGTCCGACTGTGCGTCGATGATCCCAAGTTCTACTCCTATGTAGAATTCCCCATTGGCTGCACCAAGGACGGAGTGGAATACCGCTTGGTTCAGGATGCTTACATTACCCGGCCTGGAACCCATTTGGCACGTTCTCTTGGTATTTCGGAGCGGGAAGAGGTTCTGTTCACCGTTTTTGCACAGGGTCAGAAGAACAGAGCCAAACCGCCCAAGGAGTCGGCTTTGTGTTTGTTCACAATGAAGCGGATAAAGGAGAAGATTAAAGAGAGAATTCAGTCGTGCTACAAAGGAGAGGGGAAGCTCTCGCTGCCCTGGCTGCTCAACAAGGAGCTGGCTTGTATCAACTCGGTGAGTGCCCCCCGATAAAGTAAATTATTGCTTATTTTTAAATGAGGTTGTCAGCTCTACTGCATAATAGAGTACAGGGAAGGATGTAAACATTGGATATTTTATCTTTTATATAGTTTTTTTGTACAATGTAAAGATGTACCTGCGTGAAAATATTTGAAGTTTCTAAGAGGAGAGGAGATTGAGGAGATTGATGGTTGCAGTGAGGAAGGACATGGAGGTAGTTGGAGTTAGAGTAGAGGATACAGAGGACAGGGGGAGATGGACATTGTCGCTCTGGCAACCACTGAAAAAAGGAGAAGAAGAAGGAGAAAAAGTTCCATTACAATAGGTCTAACATATAACTTAATATATATAGAGAGTTTTGTAAAGTTAACATAAAATTAATAACACCTTTAATTTAATTTCACACAATAATCTAAATAAGTCAATATTTTAGATGTAAACCAATAGTCCTGTGTGCCCTAGCTTGTTTACCATTGTGAACTTTTAAAAGAGTTCTTTCACTTGTACCACAGAGCTGCTCCCAGTGCCTGGAATAATAGGTGTTAGTTTTAGTGAGCTTGTGGGGCTGTGGCTGAATAGGACTTGGACTCACTGCCTGTACTTTGCACCTTGCCAAATGCATTTCAGTGGTTTTGGGTGTAGGCTATGTCAAATCCTGAGCACGTCTGGAAAACGTTTGGTGTATTTATTCACTGACGAGGTGAAAATACTGACAGCTGTTTGATTTATAGTGACTTAATACGTGTAGAACCTTGATTTTTCTATTGATTTTAAGAGGTGCAAGAAGACAATTAGTGCCATTGACCTGAATGTGAACTTGTTCACAATTTAAGCTCATGTCACACACTTCTTCCCATATTTAGCTCCTCCTGTTTCTTGAAATATTACTTAAAGTAAAATATAGTAATAATATTAAGTGTACGCACTGATTGAAACATGAGGGGGTTTTGTTTTCCATTAAGTTGCAGGAATGTCACAAATTTTACTTAAGTTTTTATGTTTGGAGAAAAAGCTAGAGATGTTAGATTAAGATGGTTTGGACATGTTCAGAGGAGGGACAGTGATTATATTGGTAGAAAAATGCAATTTTTGCCAATGCCAAATACCAGGTAAGAGACAAAGAGGAAGGCCAAAGAAATGTTTGGATGCAGTGAGGGAGGACATGGAGGTAGTTGAAGTTAGAGTTGAGGATACAGAGGACAGGGGTAGATGGAAATTGTTGACTCGCTGTGGCAACCCCTGAAAAAAGGGACAAGCTGAAAAGAAAAGAAGAAGACGAGGTACTATCTACAAAATACACTATGGGTTGTTGGGACCACTCCTCCATGTTACATCTCAACATAATAAAAGAGTAAAAACCTGTTGCTCAGTGGCTATTTTGCTTAAAGCAAGCAAATCAATATAGTCAAAATAAACACATTCGTGCATCTGTGCATGCTCATTTTTTTTTTCCGTGCACAATTTCTGTAATAAAAAATAAATAGTTTGAATTAATTTCTTTTGGGTAAAGTGACAGCCCTACTGTTCCTGTCGTCTCCCTTTTTCTAACATTTTCTTTATGTCTCCTTTTCCACACACACTCTTTCTTACACGCACACACACACACTGAAAAACCTTCGTAACCTTATAAATAATTCACATGGTCTCACCTTCTGTTATTCAGCCAGTGCTCCATAACAACCTGCCATAAATCTGTGGAACTCTCTCCACCTCTGTCTCCCTGACTCTCTTCCATCCCAACCTTTTCCCTTTCCTTTTTTTTTTTTCTTTTCCTTGTCGCTCACTCTTATGTCACCATTTGCATATAATTTCTTTCATTTAGATAACCCATTGTCCCTTTGCTGGTTTATATCTTTTATGCTCTAATTCACTCCATTCCCGCCAACCTTTCCTTTCTGACCTTTTATTCTGAAATTTTAACCCTTCACCCTCTTCATTTTCATACACTTGCCTTGTTTTGTTCCTCTCACCTCTGCTTCACTCATGCATTTTTCTCCTTTGCCATTCCTCCCCTGCCCTTTCCTTGACTTCGCCTGAGTGATGAGGTATTGAGTGACTTAGTGTGTAAAGCCAGTCCCTGGGTGTGATCTGAAAATACAATGCGAAAAAAAAAAAAAAAATGAAATAAAATAAATAAATAAAAAAACAGACAATGCAATGAAAAGGGAAAAGCAGAGAGTGACAGGGAATATTACAGACACAGGTCCCAGAGGACCTGAGGGATAAACCTTGTACCAACTTAATAATGTTGCGCAGACTTCCCTGTGTCTCCCTGTGTGACATAATATTAGACAAATTCACAGATATTACAATTACTGTAAAGTTTACATCTGTGATGGTCAATCCCATGCATTAAAGGGGGAAAAAAAAATGAATTGACTGTAATTGTAAAAAAAAAAAAGAAAAAATTCAAAAATCTAAAATCATGACCATTTGGTTAATTGATTTTATTTTTTAAACCAAAACAGGTTACATGATCAAGAAAAAAAATAAAAAAAGGCTGTTTGTTTCTCCATCTGCGGTTTGGCAAAAGAACCAGTGTTGGTGTTTGGCAAAAAATCTAACTGTTATCATTTCATGTGGGGATAATCCTTCTAATCCTGCATTCACGTTTTACAAGAAAGAAATGTGCAAAAAAAAAAAAAAATTCCACTTAAATACTTTAAAGTAGTCTGTGGCTTTTTTCTATTGTTAAAGTTATATTTTCCTGTGTTTAAAGTGGTAAAACACTGGGAGGGCAAATGCTAACACTAAAATAACTGCCTCTGTTACTGTAGAACTCTTATTTTAGTTTCTGTAACATCTTGACAAACTTGTTGTGAACTCACATGTGGCGCAAATTACTTTTTAAACTTGCTTGCTAACAGCAAAATCTTGGGTTTTAAAGGGGGATGACTGTGAAGAAAAAACATAAGATAACATTTTTTCTATCAACCCATCACAATGTGATTTTCCGCAGAGTCACAAAACGTACAAACAACTGCAAACAGGGTGACCAACCCGTGACAAGACAAGCCGAGTCACAGACTGTCTGCCTGTCTGATTTGCCTCATTGACGTCGAGTCGCACCTTGTGTTTACTATGGAAAAGACGGGAGTGGCAGTCAAACATGTGAGCACGGTGCAGGACACTTTTGCAGGTGTACAAAAGGAATGGCTAAAAATGACTTTGTCACGTCTGATACTGATACTACGAGCTATTTATCCCTCGGGAGTATCCTTGAGGAGCATTTAACCCATCACCGTAGTGAGCAGTGGACAGCTAGCTGAGCCAGTGCCCCTGGAGCAGTGTGTGGGGATGATACCATGCGCAGGGCACCTCAGCGCTACATTGGTAGCGGGATTTACCTATCGCACCAAGTTAAGTTGAGTAATTCCGTTTGGATACTGAACCAGTTGCCTGTAGTTTTTCTAATGTGCGAGGCAGATTGAACCATCCCTACTTTACCAATTGGGTTAGATAATGATAAGAGCAGATGATATCGAATTACGTAGCAATTAAAGGGAGTCTGGTCAGGATGGGGTGTGTGTTGGAGAGGAGAGGAGACAAAGTCGGCAGAAGCAAGAAATAATTCAGGCTTTTTAAAAGAATGACTTTGGAGAAAAGCTGATGCTGTGAGTGTTATCATCTGGACTTAACCGAGACCTGAGGACAGCGGGAACTTTATTAATCCCTCTGGAGTATCCTTCAGGAAATTTTTTCCTCTGGATTTAACCCTTCACCATAGTGAGCACCGGGCAGCCAGCTGAGCCAGTGGCCAGGGAGCAGTGTGTGGGGACAACACCTCAGGGAGGAATGGGGATTCGAACGGGGGGCCTTGCGGACCCAAGTCCGTTTTCTCAACCACTAGGCCACCAACTGCCCCGTTAAGTATTAAGTTTTCATAATGAAATTCTCATGATTTTTTTTCTACTCATAATTTTAACACAAGATTAAACAGCCTAAAATTTAGGTTCTTAAGTTCATATTAAATTATGTTTTTTAGAAGATTTGAACAGCTTGTGAACCCAAGTTCGTTAATTAACCACTAGACCACCGACTGTCATCCATCTAGTTGAAGATCCAGCAATATTAACAATAATGAGATCAAGGAAAAAAACGGTTAAAGAATCAAATAGTTTTGACATGGATTTAAAAAGGTAAAAGGACTACTTTTTTGTGTGTCTGTGCGTGTACCTGATGCTGTCGTATTCTTTCCAGCTGTGCGGAGCGGCGGACTGGAAGCATCCGACTGCCCAGTTCTCCTGGACAATCAACAGCCATTTCCCGGTGCTGCTGCTGTCCTCCCCTCAGATCTTCGTCTCCTCCTCCTCCTTCGCCGGCGACATGACCATTCAGATGGGAGGTTGTCATCCCACTCTGACACACAAACACACACCAAACCTCAAAAATGTGTGTGTTTGTGTGTTCTCCAGCGAGAGTTGTTTATGTCCTGGTCCGTATCAAGAAGATCTAGGAGGGGAGCTCAGTAAACAAGGCAGCCATTGTTTTGTTACCTGTGGAGACAAGAAGAAAAAAAAAAGCTGATGCAGCAAACTAGTCTTTTTAAAGCAATGCTTTCTGGGATTTTTCCACACATGGCAAGAGCGTCTGTTTTGCAGGAATCAATTGAGGGGGCAACAGAACTGCCGAGGGAGGGAGAGGCTACGGGAGAACGGCCAGATTGGCTGGAGCTGACAGACAGAGGCCAGAGCAGCTCTGATAAACCTGATGGGAAGAATTACATTTCTCTCTGCAGATGGTGGAGTCAGTCACACAGGAGAAAATGAAGGAGAAAAACAACTTTTAGTAAAAAAATGGCAAGCAAGAGTCCTGGGTTGACTTTTTAAAGAAAAAGATGGTCTGAACAATGTTATAGAAGTGGACAACTTAAATAAAGCAAAGCCATAATGTTATTTTTAAAGTGTTTGTGTTCAGAAACAATATTTTTACTAGGTTTGTTTAACTTTCCTGGCGTTATAAAGTTATATTCTACACAAATAAACTGTATTTCACAAACAAAATTATTATCACGTCATTCATCCTAATGGATATCCCTTTATGCTGAAGGAACTTTTTAACTAAACTTTGTCCATTCTTTGTGTCAATTTTTCATCAAAACTAACAAAGACCATAGCATTGACTTTAAAGAAAGGACTAGGACAAGGATGGACAGGATCAGGGATGAGGTGATTTGAGGGACAACACAGACAGGAAGCTTTGGAGAAAAAGCTAGAGAAGACAGATTGAGATGGTTTGGACATGTTCAGATGAGGGACAGTGGAGACATTGGTAGAAGAATGATCCTAGAGATGAGCTACCAGGTAGGGGACAAAGAGGAGATTGATGGATGCAGTGAGTGAGGACATGGAGGTAGTTGGAGTCAGAGTAGAAGATACAGAGGACAGGGGGAGATGGAAAATGTTGTTTGGCAACCCCTGAAAAAGGGACAAGACGAAAGTAAAAGAAGAGGAAGAAGAAGAGCAGCTATAAAGAAAATTTCTGTTCAATGTCACGGAAGGAGAAACCACACCTAGAACTTCACCAGTTCTGTTGCTAACCAGCTGTTTTCTTTTAAAATCTTTAACCAATAAAACAGCAAAATGAATCACAGGATCCACACCACTGACTCCCTGCACAACTGTAATCAAATGAACTTTAATTTTCTTTTACCAACTCTTCTTCAAGCATATTTCTTCCTTGATTAATCGCTCCGCACTCCATAGGTATTTATTATTTATGTATTTATTAATACTTATATTAAAAACAGAGCTACAATGTTGCAGTTCATTCCTGTGGAGACAGACCAGCATTTTGGTAGTCTAAGCCAGTGTTCCCCAACTATTTTCATGGACCGGTCATTGTGGCAGATAATTACCCCTTAATAAAATTTAATTTCTGGTGTTCTGAAATATTTCCCTGTCTATAAAATCTTCCTACCCCAATCAACTGCGCAAGGGCACAACAAGGATTTCTCAAGTGCACACAGCCTATAACTTTCTGCTACCAGATTGGTATACAGTACAAGGTTAGACTCTTGTATCAATGACTCTGCGTCTTTTTGAGTTTATTGTTGTTGTCTTCGCTGAGAAAATATTTCCTAGTGTAAGTGTAACTAATAGCCAGATGGGGCCAAAAGGAAACATTATTTCTCTGTGGCCCGGCACCAATTCTCCCACAGACCAATATTGATCCCTGGCCCAGTGGTTGGACAACACTAGTCTCCACTGTTTTAACAGATCTTAAGAAACATAAAACCCGCAGGAAGAAATCCAATATACATACAAAAAGAACGTTGTCAAATGTAAGTAGACTGATTATTTTTCATCGACATCAGATGGGTATCATCTTTCCTTTGTGTTTCCCCCATTCAGTAATACAACAACACTGCACTGAGAACCCTGTAATTCCCCAAAATAAAACCCTGACAACGGCTCAAAGTGATTGTCCTCGTTCAGAGACATAAATAAATGTAACGCTGTGCGAGCAGGTGGTGAGGGCAGAGACTGAGATGAGACGAGAGAGAATGGCTGCCTTATCTGTGTGTGTCAGAGCAACAATCTCTTACCAGCTCTGAACACACAAACACAACAATGAACACGCTCCAGATTGGAGTGGACACATAAAAACAAACCATTCTTCACAAAGGACAAAGGACTGACAAAGGCTAAGAAACTCTTTCTTAGCCCACTTTCTTTAACAACATCAACATTGTCCTACACTATCACCAATAACTTGTTGTAAAGCGTTGGTCACTAAAGTGTTTCTCTCCGGCAATGACGTCATTGAGTGTAATTTAACAGCTTCAACAGCCCCAAATATATAGGTATACAAAAGTTCAACAATACAAACAGCTGAACTCAAGGGGCATCAGCAACATTAGCCTCAGTAGCAGCAGCAGAAGCAGTGAGAAAGAAACACAAAGTGACACTTTAATGATCCCAATTTTGCAAATTATTGTTGAAACCATGACCCTCGGTTTGAAGGGTAGGCATGCTAACCGCTAAACTAGCCACGATATAAATCATGACATTTGTCTTCTATCATTTATATTTTATATTTTTTTTTTTACACAAAATATATGGTTCAATTACCTACGGCGATTGTATTTGTGTTGTCTTGTCCCTTCGCATACTCTAAGTTTATACTGTATATGTGAAAACAATGAGGAATAAAAAAAGATAAAATAATAAGTGAATAAAAAATCTTATTTGGTTTTGCGACATGACGCCACTTTACGTTCTGTTGGGCGCTTTACTTTAATTCCCTTGTAACAGGTTGAAGTTTCATGCTCCGTGTGGCAACAGACAGAGTTACACAGGAAGCCCAGAAAGAAGCACATATAGCGAAAAGATGAGTTACGTCTGTAATAATAATAACATTTGGTCCAAAACTGTAAACTGTGCCAAAGGACAATTCCTGCACCTGCCGAATCAACAAACCTAAAAAAAGGTCCACGAAAAGAATAGATTAAAATTCAAGCTAAGCCAAGTTATGGAACAGCGAGTGCAAGTTGCGAAAAGAAAGCCGAAGATAAAGACTTTCGCTGAAAGACGTACGAAACGTCCCAGCGCCGAAAAACAAATCACAAATGCCCTCTCACATCACATTTACATTTGTAAAGCTGTGTTTCCCATGACTGAACTTAAATTGATTAATATTGTTTTGCAAACCTTGCACTACAATGTTACAGATTTAAGAAAGTTTATTTTTTGCATCTTATTTGTGACAGTTCAGTTGAATATCACTGAAAAATAAAGTTGGAGAAAATAAGGTACTGAAATTTATGTCACTTCTTTGTGGTATATCGTTATCGTGATCCATATCGTGACATATGATATTTTTCATATCGCCCAGCACTACCTTACGATACGGAACCCTCCTCTAGTGCCGAGAATCAAAACAAGAAACAGGGCATTGACGTCTCTGTCTCAAGAGCACAAGGTTCAGCAGACACAATAAAAGTCCAAGGTGATTCATTGTTTTAACTCAACAGCAGCAACAGTGCGGTGGTTACCCGGACAGAGAGACGCATGCGCAAACACACATCTGAGGTCACATGATGCAGCAGTAAGGAATGCCATGTCGCCCTGAAAAACTAAATTCCAATGATGGGGGAAGGGAAATGAGAGTGTGTGTGTGTGTGTGTTTGTATGCCATGTATTGTGTGTTATTCATTACCTCAATTTATTTTTGCTCTGATCTTTTAATTTTGTAACATGTTAAAAATTATTGCTTTTCCAGCTTAAAAAAAAACACCACACACATTAATTCACTTCAAATGCAACTCAATATTTGGTTCAATTTTTTTTTTTTTTTTTTTTCAGATTACTACCTTGTGCATCCAGTTCCTGTAAATGCGGATTAGCAACTGAATGACCTGCCTACATCTACGTGGAGGAATAACTGTAGGTAAATGTGCAGATCCTCACAGGTGCATGGGTAATTCAAGTGATTTTATTCCACGTGAATGCACAGTTGAGTGCTTTGCACTTGTGCACATGTAATATAAAGTAATGTATAGAACCCCGGTAGAACACTAGTACACAAAAAACTCCTATCCAATGGTTTATGTTGAGGGCCAAGCTTAGAGTAAAGAAGATCAGAAACAAGTGAAAACATCAACCTCAACGTTTCTCTGTGGTTTTTAGTCCTGACACTGTTGAAGTATAAACACTTCAAATGTGCACCAAATGTTAATTTTGCATTTAAAAAAAAGTGACTTTGGATTTTTTTTTTTTTAATTAAAAGAAGTTAATAATGTAGGGTTGGTCCAACAGAAAACAATTTTATTTCTTTAGTTTATCCCAAATTAAACATGACTGAAGCATAAGTTTTGCATTTTTCAAAGTAAGATGGCTGCAGCAGGGTAAGCTGTGAGGTGAATGTCTTATAATGTCAATTTAATCTTACTCTGGCGTCTCTGAAATTTTCATTAAAAAGTTCATAAAAAATAAATATATATGTTAAGCTTATTGCAAAAGTTATGTCCCAATAATCCTACCCTTCTCTTAAGGCAGTTATTATATGCAGCACTTGTCTCTCCAGTGCCATGGTTGATATGATCCTGCTAGACCAATCAAATACTTGATTGATGACCACAGTCCAGCAACATGGCTGCCCACAGTGGAACAAATAGATTCTAAACACTGGTTTATGCGAATGATTAAATGAGTTGCAGCAAAGATTTATGATGTAGGTGTTGGTCATCTGTCTGATATTGAAGTTGTATCTGTATCAGACATGAAAAAGTAATGTACCGTACCTAGCCAACAAAACTCATCCACTAACAAAGTCCACCGCTAGTTAGACTGATTAAATTTATGCAAGCAGGTTCATCCCTCCAGGTTAATAGTTCAACACAACTTTGTCAAAGCAAGTAAATCAGTAGGAACTCAGCACTGGATGTAGATAAATCTTCTTCTTTCGGCTTATCTCTTTTCTCAGGGGTTGCCACAGTGAGTCAACAATTTCCATCTCACCCTGTCCTCTGTGTCCACTGGGTGTAGATAAACCATAGTAAGAATCTCTAACTTGAGAATACTTTTAGGTGCGAAACTCCTTTTTGGTACAAGATACTTAAAGTTACTTTTAATTTGTGCTTTTATTGTGGTGACTATCCAATTTATACTTAGGGTTGCATTAACCGATTCCACCTACGAACGTGACGAGCCCCGGAACGCAAGCGAGGACGTCAATTGCTCCTACTACGGACTAGGACAAGCCCAGTGATCCAGATGGAAAGTGGCACTTGAAGACTTTATGTCTATGAAATCTATTTTTCATTTTTCTGTGAGTATTTATGTAAAGCATGTTTTGGGTAACATCCATTGTCTGTGCGTCC
>JAFBJS010009738.1:651-30070 GCA_016785265.1 Paraplagusia blochii | reverse complement strand
CAATGTTATATGTTATGGTGTTAAGTTAATTAAATTGGAAATTCGTCCAGATTCTTGTTGGGTTGACATTGCAGGATTTGACTTGAATATCTCAATTCTTTCAAAGTGGGGAATGACCCAAACAGTTTGAGCATCATTGAATCCATCAAAGACATGATGCCATTATGTTTTTGGTCATTAAGAACCAATATACTTCAAAATTCCATACCAGTACTGCAACCTGGAGTATCTAAAGATATCAATAGCAATTTATTACTATCATACTATATTATTCAATGTTTTTCATTAGGGAATACAGATTAAAAAAAGAAAAAAAAACATGTTTAACCATTTAAAAAGTTTAGTTGGACTTCTTCTTGGAGTTAAAAGATGTTTCATTCTTTAACTGAGGAGCTTCATCAGTTTCTGGTTGATGTAAGAGGAAACACTGGTAGCTCAACTCCTCACACCTTTGTCCATTGGTGAAGGGAGTGGTCTAGAGGAGTAGAGTTCCCTCTGACATCAACCAGAAACTGATGAAGTTCCTCAGTTGAAGAATTAAATGTCTTTAAACTCCAAGAAGAAGTCAAGTTGCTGACAACTACACCCTTTTTGGATATCATGAATGAGAATCAACACAGACATACTTAAACACCCTATTTTAAATGTTTAACAATACATTTTTAATTCATCTTGTTACTAATGTGAAGTTAAGACTCACATTATGACTGAAGTTATGCATTTTTTTTATTATTTTCTTTTGGTTTTTTTTTTTCCTCTTGCGCTGCTTTACTTCATCCTCTTCCTACTTGGTTATAATCACACTGATATGAGAATAATTATGTTATATCTGTAGCAGTTTTTATTAGTTATTTCTCACTTAATGAAAATCTAATAACCTGAGGCCTGAATTAGGCTAATGATGTGTGCCCTAAAGATAGTTCTCTGGAAGTGAAAGTCACTATAAGGCAGCATTGCACCGCATTTGGTTTATCTATTTCCATTATCAGGGGATTGAATGTAGAATGCTGGCCGCAGCAACATATACAATGTTTTTAACGGATTATTACTAGGTCTATAACATCAGACGTCTCTACTTTAATGTGAGATTTCTCCCAAATTATTTACGATTTTTTTACGTACATAAATGCTCACGTCTCATCCAGATGATTGGATCTTCAGATCTGGTCACAATAACCACTGTGGAAGTAGGTTTAGATGCCAGTGGCCACATTCCCATGCGTGCCAGAACACAGTCCATGACCAGCTCCACAGCTGGTGATTTTTATATTTACAACAGTTTACCAGCAACATCATATGCTTTATGTGTAGCCACAGACCAAGTGCATTCACAGACCCCCGTCTCACTGATGTTTAACCCTGTCTGACCCATCTCTGTAACAATAATTTGAGCTCACAGTCACACGTACTGACAAGCTCAGAGTGCAGATGATTCTGTAGCATGCTTTTCTTTAAAAAAAAAGGAAAAACAACATAATTTTGTTCTCAGTAACAGACGTGACGTCAGTGTGTATTTAACTACAGGGTGTAGAGCAGCTACATCATATCTAGTGGTCACAGGAGACGCCTCACAGAACGCCAGGTTTTCACATCCAAACAGATGGTTGAACAGCATCATATTGACCTATGCAAAAAAGTCAACTATCATTAAACATAATGATTTTCTATGCATTGATTTTCATTTCTGAACCTTTGAGGCAGAGGTGTCAATGATATTTCAGAGTGGGACATAGTTAAAAACTTGGACAAAGTTGGAGAAGTTTATTAAGAAATTGGCGGCATTTGTGCATGATTTTGATAATTTAATGTAGATTTTACTCAAGCAGTATGATGATATATATGATCTTGCATATATAATAAGGATGTGGGCCAGATTTGGCCCCGGGCTTGAGTTTTGACACATGAGCAGAAACCCAAACTTTTATAAGGGAGCCGGATGATTCGACCTCCAGTTGATCATAACCTTTGAACTCAAATATATATACAAAGGGAATTCAGTTCTGTTTTAATTGTGCTGCCCAGACCTTGTATGTACCTGATCTATATTAACAACATTTAAATCACACCAGAGAGATCTTTATGCTTCTGAATGTCAGAGAAGAATTCTGCAGCTGCTCTGCATGTTCAAAAACAAATGTATAAATTCCAGCATCCTTAATTTTCAATGTGTGTTAATTTTTATGGTAGGAATGTCTTGCTTTGTCTGTAATGTCTCGTGCCATCACTTGCATGGTAGAATTCGGTATTTTTTTCTTGTATTTTAGATGGTAAGGCAGGATCAGGATCCACTTCATGTGTGTGCAGGAAGTGGTTACTAAAAGAGAAAATAATGATAATCTGTCTATCTTAATGTTCCTGGCACTGGTATTTTTAGTTTGAAGAGATAGAACAGCAGATTTGATGGGTTTGTTTTCCGAAAAACACTTGAATCGTCTGATATTCCACATTTAACGACACCATGTACTGCAGCTGAACTATGTCTCTTCAAAAGTTAATGATCCTTGTCATTTGTCAGATCTACATGGGCTCCAGCTGTGTTTTATCTCAGACAGACTTTTATTTTCATCTTTTATTAGCATTTAAATTTCCTCCATCAAAGTGCCTGAAGGCTTTAAAAAAAGTCATGAAGCCTCTGAATGTTAACGTGATTTGTTTTGCGTTTTAAAAATAATGTGATCACATGTGGTGTCCTCCAAAACTTGAAAAAAAAAACTTGTCTGTTGCATAACTCTGAGAGAAAATCACATGTAAAATAATTAACATTCTATGCCATTGTATTTTCATAAGATGGCCACAAGATGGTGCTGAGAGTTTTTCAGCACCAGGGCTTCTAACGCACACATCTGTTTTCCTACTCTATTTTCTCCCACTGACTTGTTGTTTTTCTTCTGCAGATGGAGCAGCTGTCAGATGAGGAGGTGGAGGTCAGGGAAGGTGAAGATGAGGAGGAGGAGGATAGTGATAAGGAGGACCAGGACCTGGATAAAATGTTTGGAGCCTGGCTGGGAGAACTGGACAAGCTCACACAGGTAAATCTAGCTCTAAATAAATCTAAATAAAGTTTTTTTTTTATTTTACAACAATAAATATAATCACGAATGATGACTGGATGATTAAATAAATAACTACTAAGATGAAATACCAAGAATAACAACAGAAAAGTATAATTTAGACAATTAACAATAAGATAGCTAGTTATATTCATTAGGACAAAAGCAATGGTAGCGTAGCAGTTAAGGAAGCAAGGCTTCAGGTCCAAAGCTGTCAGGTTGTCACTGAGGTGCTCTGATCATAGCACCGTCCCAACCCACATAACTTTGAGTGCGCTCACTAACTACAGCAAGACTCACAGTATGGTGTAGTGTGATTTGGGTGGCAGTCGTGGAGACTGCTGGTACTTAGACCTGATAATGGATCAGAGTGTGAAGATGACTGAATTAATTAATGTTAACTTTGAAATAGTCCAAATTTAGCCGATAACAGGAATAACATTTGTTTAAGCAAATTGAAAGTAAAAATGCTGCTGCCAAAATAAAAGCATGTTGCAGTTATAATGTCACTCTAAAATAAGTTTAAAAATAATTTTATTTTATAAAATGAGTTAATCAATATATGTTTGGCCTTTCCATTGCTCTTCAGTGTCACTCTACTGTGTTGCTCTGTCCTTCCAGAGTCTGGATGATGGTCGTCCAGAACCTCCTCCTCAACAGAAAGCTCCTCTCAGACAGGAGACCAACATGGCCAACTTCTCCTACAGATTCTCAATCTACAACATCAACGGTGAGAAAATCTCTCGCAGATCTGCACCTCACCTTTATCATTCTTAGTTTGGTTTGTTCAAACATGTCCCTGTTCCTTCTGGGTCTGCAGAGGCATTAAACCAAGGGGAGAACGTAGACCTTGACGCCCTGATGGCCGATCTCTGCTCCATTGAACAGGAGCTCAGCACCATCAACACTAAGCCCAACAGTGCTGCCAGCCTGGCCCGGCTGGGGCTGACGGACACAAAGGTGAAGACACAGCTTCGCAAATGTTTCTGCAACAGCAGGGATGCTGTGTTTTCTTAAATATATTTTTAGATAGATACATTTTTACAACGGATTTTCTCCATAGGTCCGACAGAAGCCTCCAGCAGGACGCAGTGGCAGACAACAGTCAGCAGGGGGCAGCGCCGGCAGCAGTGGTGGCAGTGGGAGCAGTAATAACAGCGTTAGCGGGGGAGGGGGCAGCAGTGGGGCGAGCAGCAGCAGTAGCAGCACCAGAGCGTCACCTGCTGGTACCATAAGAGCTCCCAGTGGGCATCATGGAAGACAAGCCCTGGCTTCTAACTTCAGCCTGGACGACATCACTGCACAGTTGGAGAAGGTTTGTGGGGAAAACATAATCATGCAAAAAAAGAAAAAAAAAATATATATATATATATATTGGCAAAAATGTGACATGCAATATTTATTCTGTCTTCTGTCATCTCATACTGATATCAGCCTGCTTTTATATATATATATATATATATATATATATTTTTTTTTTTATTTTTTTTTTTTTCTATTTGTAACTACCACTGTATCTGTATGAATGCTGCCACCTAGAGACTTTTCTTTAATATATAGCTGTTTATCCCCACAACCATGATACTGTTCAGGTTTTTAAGGTTAAAAAAAACTGTTTAAGGAAAAAACAAAAATATTTCTTACAGATATTGCACAATATTCCAATATCTAGCACATTATATTGCTAGAATAATATTATCAAATATCCCTACACAATATATATATATATATATATATATATATATATATATAATATATATATATATGTATGAATACATATATTCCTTGCGCTTCTAGAGAAAACATTTTTTGGAAAAAAAAAATGAATATATTAATTAAATACCTTGAATTCCCTGATTTCTTTCCTTAAGATGGATTAAAAAAATCCTCAGAAAGAAATGCAAGAATGAAAAATACTTGCCAAAAAAATAAATGTTTTTTTAGTGTAGCATCTACCCATCTTTCCATTGTGTTCACTTAACTTGGGCCAGGACGCGGGGGCAACAAATGGAGCAGGCATACCGAGACTTCCCTCTCCCTAGAGGAACATAGTTGCTCCAGTGTGTCCTCGGTCTCTTCTGGCTCTCAGGAGGAAGATGTATATGATGTACTGTAGAAGTCCAGGTCTCCTCATCTGTCAATGTAAAGAATCTGCAGCTCTATTCCGAACTCCCGATCTAAAAAGCTCCTCACCTTAGGGGGCGCTCTGACACCCTATGGAGAGACAGCCAATTTTGACCGCTTGTATCCAGAGTTGCGTTCATTCAGTCTTGACCCACAGCTTGTCACCGTAGGACATGCCATATACTGAATGTCAGAATGACATGGTGTCTTTTTCAGTCTTTTTTTTTTTCTTTGCTGTGATAACAGTCCAGCAGTGTTCCTCTCACCCCCTCCAGGCGTCCCTCAGCATGGATGAAGCAGCTCGTCAAACCTCATCCCACTCACTCAGCTCCGCCTCTACGTACACTTCAGCCACCATGAGGAGACCTGGGGCCTCGCAGCGCCAGCATCGGCGCACGGGATCTGTGGGGACAGTCAGCGAACATGAGGTACAGTATTAAAAAAAAAGAGAGAGTACAACAGTTGGTAACTAAACACAATCAGCTCTTCCTCCTGACCTGAGACGTCCTTTTTTTTTGTATCACCTTCAGGCACGTTCCATCGTCCACTCCGCTCGGTCCTCCGTCACCTCGGCCTCTGGGGTTTCGGTCAACTCTGCCTCTTCCATGGACTCTCTGGACAGCGTTCTCCGCTCCAGTGAAGCAGACGGTTCGCAGGTGTCACTACCTGCTGAGGCAGCAGCTCCAGGTCATCACATCACTGAGGTAACTTCCCAATTTCCTGTCTTTGGGATGCATTTCTTTATTGAAAACAACACTCCACCATCACCACACCATTTCTCCCTGTCATTTGTCTCATTATTAGTAGAAGTTTTTACATTGACTCAGACAGAAGACAGATGTCTATGACTTCATATAAAAAAAAAAACAACATTACATTATAACATTCCTCCGCAGTATTTGGAATCAAGCTGCAATGAAAAAAAAAAAAAAACTCACAGAGATCCTCAAACATTCCATGGCCAGAACATGTGAGTGTTGGCCTACTCTGAAGACTGTGATGATTTGCCGCTGCGATGGCTGACTGTCTGTGTGCAGCTCTGTTTTTGCTGCTTCAGGCTGTGCTCTCGCTTGTCATCATCAAAACACTTCTTCTTCACCATCCCAGAATAGATCAGAGTAGAATCATAATCAAAGATCATTTTGTGTTTCTGCAACTTTTGCAGAATGTTTGTTTCTGCAACAAACATCACAAAGCTAAAGAAGACAGAGTAAAACAGCTGTATTATAATTTCTTAGACCTCAAACACTGTCACATATAGACGGCCTTATTCAGCACCGTAGACATGTCAGAGCATGAGATTAAAGCAATAAGGATTAAAAAACACGGGATGCTAAGAGTGACTCAGCACAGAATCACAGATAATTAGGTTTAAAGCATGAAAGGAAAATTCTCAGAGACAGAGAGACTCGAACATCAAGAGAAGACGAGGAGCAAAGGAGAGCGTTCTTGTCTCCAGATCATTAAAAAGTTGCTTGGACGTCCTGTGGTCCATTTCTTTCTTGTCGGGTCCTTTTGAAATGCTCACTCAGCAGAGACAAGTAGAAAAGGATTTTTAGAAGAAATTCTAAACACAGAAACCTAAGTACAAATCCTCAGCAGTAAAACTCCTGTCTGGAATCATCTGACTGACTCCCTGAACTGTTTCAATTCCGTCTGTGGATTTTATATTCTGGGCAAATATGATTTAAACAGTGAATAATTCAGAAGAATGAATAATAAATAAAGATCAGTCTGATCGCCCATGGCCTGGAGTCTAAAATCCCCTTTTACTCTCCGCCCTGCAGCAGAAGTTAGTGTGACTTGTTTGTACTTGAATTATTCAACATTTATTTGTTGAAAAGATTACATTGTTTGGTCAGTTTGAGAAAAGACTGTTCAACGTAGTAGTGAGTAAATACTGTCAATTTTAGGGACAAAATCAGGAGTGGACAAAGGTTTAGTCTTGCCTTCTCTGGTGTTTCCAACATTACAGTAGATGTACAAGGTTTTTCCAAGAGGTATCAGGGACAATATTACTGACGCTGTTCTATGTTACAATTGAACTTTTTAGCAGTAAGTACTACTGTAGTTCAGCAGGTCAAGAAATGTTTGGCTTTGTTTAACACAGTGTGAATATCTTCAATTCAGATCACTGTTAAATTTCAGTTCACACAAGTAAGAACTGGGACTAAGTCACAGGCAAAACATTAGTTATTTGTCTATAAATATTATTTATAGACAGTTTACTTTTCCGCCTTCTCTACAGATATGAAACGTTTGATATGAACATTCTCATATTGAAACATACCTGCACAAACAGATGAGAAAGTAAATTTCAAACAAAACACCAACAGTATGGTGTGTTTCCTGTTATGTCTCTGAAGGCGCTCCAGCTATTTTAATGGTTTTTCTTTCACATAGCAACAACAAAAAAGAGCAGCAGAGGAAGAGATGTGACAATGATAGAGTAGAGGCAGGAGGGAACAACTGGAGAAAAGTGTCAGGAGTGACCTGTGATAGAAAAGTGTCCACTCTTCTGAAGGGAAAGGTTTACAGGACAGTTGTGAGACAAGCCATGATGTATGGATTAGAGACACTAGGAATAGGTAGAAGACAGGAGACAGAGCTGGAGGTGGAGGAGATAAAGATGCTGAGATTCTCTTTAGGAGAGACAAGGATGGACAGGATCAGGAATGAGGTCTTTAGAGGGACAACACAGACAGGAAGGTTTGGAGAAAAAGCTAGAGAAGACAGATTGAGATGGTTTGGACATGTTCAGAGGAGGGACAGTGGATAGACAGGTGATCCTAGAGATGGAGCTACCAGTGCAGTGAGGGAGGACATGGAGGTAGTTGGAGTTAGAGTTGAAGATACAGAGGACAGGGTGAGATGGAAAGAGACGTTTTGCTGTGGAAACACCTGAAAAAAATTACAAGCTGGAAGAAGAACAAAATATATATGTACTATAAAAATAACATATACACCACTAATAATATACACCCTAAACTCCTGCCAGTGTACAGGGCCTTTTATACTGGGGGGAATACACATTCAATATGATCTCATGTACAGTATGTTGTTCTTACACACGGGCTGAGTGAGTTCTTTTCGCCCTCTAGTGGTGGTATGGCAGAATACACGCAGCATTCACTTCCCATTGAGTCCATTTTATACACATTTTTTTATATAATAATAACAATGGTATTAATCATCATCATAATTATCTTCCTGACATCCCAAATAACTGGGATATCTCAAAAACTGAGTACAATAACATGAAAAAACATTGACATTTATAGTCAAGTTAATTTATTTCCCTTTGCTTTTTTATTTCCATACCTTTGAGTGATGAGGAGTTAGTTAGAAATAGAAACGTCTGTGTGGTTTTGATCTCACTGATCACATCTCAGCTCATACTGTAGTGTAACACTAGTCTGCTGCTGTTCTCTGCTTCACAACACACCTTCTCCCAAACCTCCACATCCAGCCACCAACCTCAGTCTCTCCAACAGCAGATTCATTCACCCAGGTTTTCTCTGTTTGCCTTTCTCTTCTTTCAAGCACTCCTATCTGGACAGAGAAACCTCTCTGATTCTGAAAAACATTGCAGGAAAACCAACCCACCTGCTGACCAAGGTGACCATCACGTTTTCAACTACTACTGCATGCTCACCACCCTAACCCCCTTGCATGACAACTTCCTGTTTCCCTTTGTTACCTGCATGATTTCAGACCCAGTGTTTGCTGTGATTGAAGAGTTTGTGGGGATATTTTGTGGGGTCTTCAGCCTGGGTCAGCCGGGTTTTTTTTCTCTTTCTGTTTGTCTTTGCTGTGGTGCTGGAGCATGATGTTTTAAAATGTCAGACGGATTGTCAGGGAAAAGACAATCAGTCTGATAATCATAGATAGTAAAGTTGTGCTATTTATGGTTTCCTTTGTGATGTAACATTATGGTTTCTTGTGAGTCCAGTATTTCCGTAGTAACTCAAATGGTTCCTTGTTGGGCGCTGAAAATCTGATTTTACTCAGAGACTCATCTGACAATAGAGTCTAAGTTGTATTGACATCTAACTGATGACAATTTAGAGATGGCCAATATAATCAAAACCAATATTAACCGAGACTGATTTATTTCTTATTTTTTTTACCATTTTATCTGAAACAGTCCTATGAATCTTTGTGCAGCCTTTAATGTAAACAAATAATGTCTAGTGTTGGACAAAATAACTTGCTAAAACAATGTTTAACATTAAAAACTGGGCTCATTCAGCCCTCTCTACTATAGGCAAATAAAAGACACACACAGATGGAAACAGCTTCAGTCAAACAAGTCAACAGCCATCCACACGATGAAAAAGATTCCTCCTTTTGTCGATCACATGCAAGACAACACTAGATGACGGTTCACCAGCAAATGTCGTATCATGGCTGCAGAAACTCCACGTTTAGTGAATCCAGTGAACAGGAGAAATCGTCTGGTTCTCCAGGACGTTGCATTTTGTCTAATTTCTTTTGTTCTTGGCAGTTCTTTATTGGATTTAACTTTGACTCTTTTCGAGACAGCTGCATTGTTGTCTATTCACTTAGTCTATGCTGTGTTGTTTTTCTTTACTTTGATTCATAAAACTCCTTGTGATAAAGTGTAAAAATCTTGCCATCACCCTTTTATGACCAGCTCCTTGCAGTTGTCACAAATTCCAGACCACTGACGTTTAATGTAGCAGGTGCGATTTGGTGACATAATTTATCAGGCATACGCTGAAAAAAAATGTTGCTAGAAAGAAGCCAAATCAACATCAACTTCCTTTCAAAGACTTGGTTGAAACTGTGAATCTAAAGCCGCAGCTTTCCAACTGTTAATGTTTTTATCTTTTTTTTTTTTTCTCTGCCCTGACAATCGCAGGTGCAGAAAGTAACACAGCTTCTTTTGATTGGATCAAAAAGCCATGATTTGATTGGCCAAGAGAGGCAGCGAGTTTTATTGAGCAATATACGAATGCGCTAAATCTGTGGAGTGGGATAATCTGCTTTAGTAGTGAGACGGAGAGAGGTTCCCTGAAGCGGCACATAGACACAGGCGAACGAATGGTAGCAGTCGGTCGACAATGGGCTCTTTTCCCTGGGAGACATTGTCTTAATGGCTGCTCACAGACACATAAAACTGCTGCAGCTCATGTCTTTGTTCCTGTTTCCAATTAGAACAAAAAAAGGATTAAAGTCATCAGGATTAAATGGAGTCTCATATTTTCATTTTTTTTTCTGCTGAAAATTGACCTACTTCATTTTAAAATTCCACAAATCACGAAATTTTAACCCCGTGTTCTGTTTTTTATTTTCCTCCGATTTAAATTTTTCCAGTTTTAGCTTCAGATGGGAGTCTTTGTCTGCTGGAGAAAAATTTAGGAGGGGAAAAATCAGTTTTTATTTAGCGTTGCAATTGTAAAATTCAGCTATCAAGTAAAATAAGCTTTTTCTGCAGCATATGAATCTGTGAATCTGTTTTTTCCTGCATCTTTTTTTTTTAAGGTTTATAGGTTGGAGCAGTGATTAGACAGAGAGTGTAATCAGCGCCAACATTTGTAGCTGTATCTGTGTGTATGTGCTGCAGGAACTGTTTGCCTTCATTAGTGTGTGCAGTTCTGCATGTACGACCGTCTTTCTGTGTCAGTGTTACACACAGGCACACACACACACACACATACTGCTGCTGCTGCAGCGTCTGCAGTTGCCCTACTTCTGCTGCCTCCATGTAATTTTAATCGTTCTGCTGTGTTTATGAGCCTACGGCAGCTCAGGAAGGACATAATTCTTCATGACTTCAAAGACCATAACGTTATTTTTTTGTGGATTTGTTTTTTTCTTCCTTATTCCCCAGACAGGAGCTAATTTTAGTGTCTTTATAATGTAGGTCATGTGTTGTCCAATGGAATAAAGATAGAAATGTTGGAAATCTGAGCTTGAAAAGAGAGGTTACACTATGTTGATCCTAATTTGGGAAATGACTGCATTAACAGCAGCAGTTGCTTTAACTCTTGTTCAAAGGCTGAACCTTTGGTTCCTATGGGAATCAAACCAAGGACTCTGCCCTTTGTGTTTTAAAGGAAGGGGCACTAACTGCTGTTGTCAGGATATTTGGGGGAAAAAAATAAGGATATTTTTTCAAATTTCACAACAAAAAATATCAAAAGAAGACAAAGCAGAGACGTAGCAGCTTCATAATAAATGCTCTCTGTTCTATGGCAGTATTAACAAGGATCGAAGGTTGGAGAAAAGCTGTAGATGAACCATGCTGTAAAACATGAAAACAAGCAGCCATTAACAGGTTTCTCCACCATTAACTAATGATATCTTATGTAATATTTTTTTTTGCAGACATAATCCATTTTGGTTAAATCCTTGTCTAATTTTTAGGTTAAATAACGGCAGTTATGCAACTTGTGACGCTGTCTGAGGATTTTTTCGTTAGGGGGATTTTTTTTTTATCTCTATTTCAGTTATTAAATAAGCTTTGAAAATTCTCGCAGTACTGCACATGAAAAAAAACAAAATAAAACAAAAAAAACATTACCAGAAGTAATCTTTAATTAATACTGTTAATATTTTTTCTGATATGTCTTTGAAACCTTTCAGAAAATAACATAATATTTATATTTATGCATGGAATTTTTTGACTAATGGTGCACAGTTGTTTCAAAAAATTGGACGTTGATGCTGGGTTAAAAGTAGAAAAAGCTGTAGGAACATCGATGGGAATGATGATGAAAGATAGAAGTCATTCAAGAAAGCTAAACGCTTTTGGCATTTTCTATGCCCTCTATAGGGAACTCATGGGCATTGCAGTGAAAAGACAGAAGTACAGAATATTAACAAATTATTAAATTTCGACTTACGGGCCGTAGCCGGCCGCATTTCAGAGCTAAACCGGCCACATCTGGCCCTCGGGCCTTAGTTTGCCGTGCCTGTTTTACATACTCCTTACATCTGACCTCAACGTTGTGGGCTGGATGTAACCTGCAGCACATTTTATAGTGGTATATGAAATGAGATGAGGTTTGTGAGTTAAGTTGACGTTCTTCCACTGTGGTGAAACCAAACGCCTCATCCGCTCTGTGAGGTATTTAAGAGATTATTTCAGTGTCGTCTGAGGTTGTTTCCAGCGCCACCTGTCCCACCTATGCGGCTGCAGATCATTAGAGAAACTTGGTTATTCAAAATCAGTCCCTTCACTAATACTGACCCAGATTTAGTCTATTACAGATGTTGTTGTTTTGCTGTCTTCACTGTTTCCTAGATTTAATATTCATTTATGGTCCTTTGTGTCTCACTGCTCCGTGTTTTCCTGGTTTTATACATATTAGTCCGGTAATCTCCAGCGGCCCACTCATGGGGCAGTTAATATGGAGCTGTTTATGAGCCTATCATGGTGCTGCTGCTGCTGCTGAGGCTTTAAAAATTTCAGTCTTAACATCCGGGTGCTTTATGGGGGGCTGGCTGTAAGAAGAATGTCAGATAACCTCCTCCTCATAAATCTCATTTCCTTTATTTCTTCTTTCTTTGGACCTTTTTCTATTAAAGAACCATCTCTCCCACCGTCACTCAAAGACACTTAAGTAAAATACTCAAAAGAGAGTAGAGAAAATTAGATTGTGGCGTGAGATGAGGACGAATGAAGAAAAAAATCACCTCAGAAAAAGGGGAGAGAAACAGTGAGTCTGCAAAGAGGAGGGAGTTGGATCGAGATAAAGAGATCAGCGGCTCTGCCTGCGAGATGGCACAGCAGCTACGTTACCCATCCCCCACCTTCATCCATCCCTCTTCCTCCTCTCTCGCTTTTTCACCTCCGCTCATTCCCTCCGTCTGTTCTCGACAGAGAGGATGTGACTGAGGGAAAATAAATGGTTCTTCTTCCGCGAATGGTTCTGAGAGAATCTGTGTCTCAGTCAGTGTGGAGGTGCTGAGCTCACTTTGCCTGCCGGTCTGTGAGTAGAATCTCTTTAATGGCAGCAGTCAGGGAGTCTGGAGATCATGTGAGGACTGGGTCGGTCAGGCTCACAGTTTGCTTTGGTCAGTTTGTGTTTCTGTTCGAATCCAAGATATCTGCTGGGATCAAGGTAATTTCCGCTCTAGTGGCCACGCTCCTCGGATTGATTCACCTGGGGTTTTCTGACCAATCTGACTGTTTGTAGAAGCCTGAAGGTCAGGTTTGTTACATTTTTAGAATCTCAATGACAAGGAAATATTCAGCAACATGTAGCACCTGGGAGTTGACTAATCTCAGATCCCCGTGGCCATAATAATCCTGAGATGATGGTGAAGATTATTAAGAGGAGGAGGAGGAGCTGCAGCTGTTAAACTACGGAATCCTTCAGCCTCACTTCAGCGTTTCTACGTCTTTGCTGGACGCACCTGCTGCTCCCCATCGGCTTAACATTACTGTAATTAAAAAGTAATCTTCGTTGCCACAGCCTGGATTAGCAGAATCATAATGTCAGTCATCTGAGGAACGGGATTATTCACAGCATTGCCCCGTTTTGTAGTTTGTATTTGATGCAAAGCACAATCAGAAACTCGTGATTTAGGAAAAACCAATGATGAATTCCTGTTGGAGGAGTCAGGTGGGTAAGAAGTGGAGAGTTGTGTTTGTGATGTTCATTTGATTTCCAATGAGTGATGAAAAGTATGTTTGTATCTCTGTACAGGAGGAGCAGGCTGCCAAACTGAAGGCAGAGAACATCAGGGTGGCACTGGAGAAGATCAAGGAGGCTCAGGTGAAGAAGGTGAGTCAAGGCACACCTGCACAGACAATGAGAAGATTGATGGGTATTTGTTTCTTTGGTAATGATCAATGCATTGAAATATAAAAATTTCTGACGAAAAACTTAAAAAGCTGAAAAAAGCCAAGGCTGAAATTAACAAATAATTTAGCCAAGTGTTTTAGAGCATTGGATTCATGGCTGTGACTGTGAACTAGACCATTGGATGCATTGGATGAAATGACATTGATGTTTTAAATTTTAGATTTCTTTTTTTTTATTCACACTGTCTCATTGTGTAAAAATCCAAACTGTTTGAAATTCTGCGGAGTGTACCCATGATCCTCCCCCCACTGTACCACACTACATACTGCTACGTACTGTAGATACGAAGGAGAAAAGAAAGCAACATGGCAGAATTGACATACTACACCATGCATGAGCAAACTGAGGCCCGGGGGCCAGATGCAGCCCGTTCGGCTTTGTTATTGGACCCGCTAAACTTGTTAAAATTAGTCGCTTATACTATATGAAATGTTATTATACTTCTGCCCATGTTTTCCCTATACGATTCCCATTGGGAAAAAAGCATCAGCATTTTGGTCTTTTTTGCACTCATTTTACTCAGTTATCTTAGTTCACATAGACGTTGCATATATCTGTGCTCCTAATGTGGCCCACTGTCCAGTTTTAGGGCCAATAGTTGCCAGCAAACCAAAATGTTTGCCCACCCCTGGACTAGAATAAATCAAAACACTTTCTTAGTTGTCACATTTTTTTTCTATGTTTTTCACAAAATGGCACAATAGTCAGGGTAATAAGTTTTTGTTTTTTTTTTTTTTTCCCGAGAGAAACTTTAAGCATCTGCGTATCTCCCACTACGGCCTTCATCTTCTTCCTTCATCTTTATTTACATTACATTGCAATACATTTGGCAGCTGGTTTTTATGCAATTTGTGACCTGATCATCCCTATGATTGACTCAGTGTGATACTGTGTGAACAGCAGATGGTTGCCTCGATTGGAAAAAAAAAATCACATAGTGTTTGTCCAGCTTTATACATTTAATGTTAATCTACAGGCCTACCGGTCTGCTGAAGATTATAAAAGTGAGTATATTCTCTCATCAAAATACAATGAGAATTTAGGTCAATTGTTGGATCACTACTCCTCCTCTTTTTTTGTGTATCCAAGTAGTGATCTTTTAACGCAGAACAAAAGTGGAGTCTTTGGCTAAAATATTTTCACACCTTCTCAAAAAGATTATTGGCCCAGTTATGTCAAACGTTGGCGCATCTGTGTGAAGTAACTGTTATAGGAGGGCAGCCAAGGCTCATGTTCAGGATGTTTACATTTCTGACATTTCATTCCAACGTGACAAAATACTTAACATGTCCGCCCCTTTTTGACCATTTCCGGCACTGTTGTCTTGCAGTGAAACCCTTTTACTAAATTTTGTGCGCGGCGTTAACATTAAACCTTCATATCAAGGTGGTGGCCACAAAATATCATTCCACGGGCCGCAAATGGCTCGCGGGATTCCGTGTATCCCTCTAGTATTCATGCATATATATGTGTGTGTGACTGGCACGTTTGTGAATGTCCGGCACGTGGCAGAGATTTTCTGGGTCAGGTCAGTGTTACTCTGCAAAGCTCTGGTCAATAAACACTGGAGTCAACACTCACATCCATACAGACTGAGGGAGAGACAGAGGGGAGTTAGAGGGAGGGAGCACTCAGCACGATGACTGTAGCAAGTTAATTCCCAGTCCTGGAGAGAATGAGAGTCTGGAATGAAAATCTGGATTTGCTCAAGGCACAGACACATTTGTAATTACCAGTGTGGAAGGGTTGGACACAGCTCAAAATATTAGAGGTTGAAGAGATTCTTAACGGCAATGGTAGTTGTTCTAGTAAAATAGTTTGTTGGAGGAGAAATTGTGTATCAAAACTGTTCAATGATCTCAGATGAGACAAGTATGCTGTTGCTAAGACCTTAGCAAACCTTAAATGTTATATTCAATGTCACTGTTTGATCCTCTCTGTCTGTAAAATAGCTGTTGCAAACTTACGGCTTGTGGGCCATTTGCGGCCCATGGAATCATTTTTTGTGGATCTCACCTTGATAAGAAAGTTTAATATTAAATATGTTAAATATACATTTTTTTTCCACACTTTTTTGGTAAATCCTATAGTTCTCATAACCCTGGTCTTCAGACTTCAGACTCCAGAAAAATCCATTGTACTGTCTGTCCATCCATGGTTCACCCTAATGTTTCTACCAGTTTCTTTTCATGTTAAAAGGTTTTTTTACCCTCTGTAGTTTTTCGTTACCCTGGCTGAGAGTCTAAGGACAGAGGATGTTACCATCCCTGTCAAGCCCTATGTGACAAATCTGATTTGTAATTTGTTAAAAGTTTGAATCCCCTAACTTTCCCAGGAAGGGAACCCTGGAGTTTCTCACCAATGACAGAGACATCTGGGCCAAAGGGAAGTCCAACATATATATTACGTATATCTATATTTATTAGAGGAGCACAATTTTAAAATATTGCAATTCAAATCATCTTTGTTTTCTTCGGTGTGGTGACATGGTAACTAGCATGTGTAGAGTGCGGAGTGTAAAGTGTACGTATCTGGGCCACATCCTTGAGTACTCCATCCACAGGGCTCCCTGGGAATAAAAAGGATGAAGGATTTACCGTCAATCTACAGCTTTAATATTTCAT
Source organism: Paraplagusia blochii (assembly GCA_016785265.1). Classification (NCBI taxonomy): domain Eukaryota; kingdom Metazoa; phylum Chordata; class Actinopteri; order Pleuronectiformes; family Cynoglossidae; genus Paraplagusia; species Paraplagusia blochii. The sequence continues at coordinate 13,432 of JAFBJS010009738.1, read as the reverse complement.
CTTCTACGTTCTGAGGACGAGGGAGCTTCTACTGAGCTTCCACTCCTGTAATGGAGTTAACTTGAGTTTATCTGAGGAGACAGAGTATAATCTTGTCATCTGATGCACAAAGCATTTGTTGAGAGGAGAAATGTAACCTTAATCAAACAATGAAAGCTCTCATAACTCCTTACATCATGGTCAGTTGGTAACAGGTTTGGTAACATTTGGTTTTATTTGTTTCCTGTGAGACTGCTGCCTACATTTATCGATTTACTTATTCATTTATTTCACGTAGTTAAGCTTTTCATTTTCATTAAGGGCCTGTCTTTTCTTCTTTGTCTCCCACAGTTAGTTATCCGTGTCCATTTGTCCGACGAGAGCTCCAAGACTATGATGGTGGATGAGAGACAGACTGTCAGACAGGTACAAAGACCACATACTCAATGGAGAAACTTACGGCAATGGAAACCTGTTGAAATAGATGAACAACAAGCTGCAACACAACAAATTCCCCAGTTAATCTCAGTTGTTGTCGTACTGTTGACTGTAAAGGTTCTGTCTTTGTCTTTGTTAAGGTTCTGGACAGTCTGCTGGAGAAATCTCACTGTGGCTACAGTCCAGACTGGTCTCTGGTGGAAACCATCAATGAGCTACAAATGGGTGAGAACAGACACTAGTGGAATACTGACCATAGGCAGGTTTGATAAAGATATATAGGTAGGTAGAAGGGTAGGTAGACAGATAGATGGATATAGATATATAGAAAGATGGATAGACATGAGAAATTAGCTTGAACTAAAACAAACATCATGAACATACACGTGCACTATTGTACTTCAAATTCTGTCAATATTTCAGATGGTCCAAGTCTAGTACAAATTTTATGTGATATTTTGGGCCATATATAGTCACAATGCGGGCAGGATTTGGCCCCCGGGCCTCAGTTAGACTCATGTGTTCGTGGGAAGTCAGTTGTATTCCGTCTCTTTCTATATATTAGTACAGTTTGTGTGCACTGGTTTGAGTTCATATCGAATTTTAGAGAATTTCAGAAAAGAGAAAAATGACACAAACTACAGTCCAACACTGAGAATTCACGGCATGCAGTAATACTGTAGTTATGTAGTACTGTAGGTCAGTAAGATTTCCCCGGACACGTGCAGATACATGCACATTGGTGAACACATGCTGAGCCACAGGCTTTTACTCCAATTCCATGTCATTGATGTAGAGTTACTGTACTCACACACACACACACACACACACACACACACACTCTCTCTTGTCAGTGTGTGTACAGAGCAATGGTGCATGTGATCTAACCTACATCTGCGGGGCTTCTTCACACAAACTCAACATCACTATCTGAGTACCGGGTATGTTAGCCTAGTGCGGGTCAGTTATGTCCAACTTCAAAACTAAATCCTACTTGATTTTTGTCTAAACATTTTGAAAATATTTAATACCATATTTGAAATGTGTTATAAAAAGACTTACTGCACTTAAGAAGCAATACCCATGTTTTATTATTTTTTATAGTTCTTAAAATTTATTTTGTTTTGATAAATGTATTTTACTTTTTGCAATACATATAAATAAAAACATTTTAATTTTTTTTAACAACAGTTTATTTTTTTATTCTTTTAATCAATCATATTGACTTCTCTTCAGTATCTTTCCCAGATATGGGTCATGTTTTCTTTATAGTTAAAGTGATAGTTATATTTGTTTATTTTCAAGTCACATGATTTTTTTTTACCATTTGTAACGTATAGGACAATTCGTACATTTGTCCAATGTGGTTAACAGTTATTTAAACAGTTTTTTTTCCATTCTAACTACTTCTACTAACCCATAATCATTTCTATTCATGAAAAAGAAACAGAAACAGATCTTTACTACTGTAGTAATGTAGCCATGCCTTCCTTTAGACTTGTTTCTATTATGTAAATTGACAGAGTGTGGGTTGATTTATTTTTTATTTTTTTCCTTTCTTGTTGTATAGAGCGGATCTTTGAGGATCACGAGAACCTGGTGGAGAACCTCCTGAACTGGACCAGAGACAGCCAGAACCGCCTAATGTTCACAGAACGCATTGAGAAATACGCTCTGTTTAAAAACCCTCAGAACTATTTGCTGGGGCGGAAGGAGACCTGTGAGATGGCTGAGAGAAACAAAGAGGCTCTGTTGGAGGTTGGTCTATTTCTTTGGTTTTTTTTTTTTGGTTTTTTTTTAAAGTCACAGCTGCTTTAGGTGATCTATCTATCACTTCTGGAAAAACATATAATAAGGTAAATACTCTTGTTTTCTTTAAGTAGGACATTATGTTGTGAAACATTTTTTTAAAGCTGAGTATATAAAGTTAATTTCCTTAAGGGTAACTCCACAGGGATCTATCTACTGTATTTATCTGTCTGCCTGTCTATGAGCCTAGCTGTCTTTCTCTCTGTGTGTCTGTCCATCCATCCGTCCATCTTTTTATGTACATACCTGTCTATCTCTCTGTCTATCTCTCTGTCTTTCTATCTGTCTTAACCCTTCTATCATTCTATATATTCTACTGTATTGTATAGTACATCAAAGTGTGTTTTCCCCTGTGTGTGCACATCAGGAGTGTTTCGGCGGCAGTTCAGTCTCTGTCCCAGAGATGGAGGGAGTCTTGTGGCTAAAAGAAGATGGGAAGAAGTCATGGAAGAAGCGTTACTTCCTGCTGAGGGCGTCTGGAATCTACTACGTTCCAAAGGGAAAGGCAAAGGTATGTGTTGTAAACATTAAAAAAATACATCTAAATCAAAATGTTTCTATTTAACTTATGATATAATTCTGATTAGGATATATAACTTATGTTCCTACTTATGATCTACAGGCGTCCAGAGATCTGGTGTGTTTTCTCCAGTTGGACCATGTGAATGTTTACCTTGGTCAAGACTACAAGAGCAAATACAAGGCTCCTACCGATTACTGTATGGTGCTGAAGGTACAGTCACACAAACACACAAGGCTGAGACCAAGATATTTTTGAGATAATTTAGAAAAAAATGAATGTAAAAAAAAAAACGCTAAGGCTTTTAAAAGAAAATTAATATTTGTGTTAAGGCTGCAACCAAATCATAAAAGAAACCCAGACCTTTTTTTAGGAAAACAGTCAATAATGATGCTTTTACAGTGATTTAAAGCAGAAATTCACATGCGCAATTAACAATGTAACTTTTCATTTTGACCCAAAGACAATCTTTGTTACTTTTTTGTACAGCTTCCATGGAAATATGTATCTTTTTATTCTTTCCTTTTCGGCTTGTCCCTTTTATTTCCATTATACATTGTCCTATGTATCCTCTACTGTGACTCCAACCACCTCCATGTCCTCCCTCACTGCATCCATCAGCCTTCTCTTTGTCTCCTACCTGGTAACTCTGTCTCTACAATAATCTTTCTACCAATTTAGGCACTGTCCCTCCTCTGAACATGTCCAAACCATTTCAATCTGTCTTCTCTAGCTTTTCCTCCAAACCTTCCTGTCTGTGTTGTCCCTCTAATCACCTCATTCCTGACCCTGTCCACCCTTGTCTCTCCTAAAGAGAATCTCAGCATCTTTAACTCCTCCACATCCAGCTATGCCTCCTGTCTTCTGCCTATACTTTGTCTCTAATCCATACATAATGGCTGGCGTCTCTACTGTCCTGTAAACCTTTCCATTTACCTTGGCTGACACTCTTTTATCACAGATCAATCCTGACCTTCATTGCTCATCTCTCTTGACCAAACCTCCACCTTTCTAGGTTCTCTTCTAGTTGTTGCCTACTCTCACTGCCGATCACAATGTCATCCACAAACATCATCGTCCATGGAGACACCTGTCTGACCACATTTGTCAATCTGTCCATCACTAAAGCAAACAAGAAGCGGCTTAGGGCTGATCCTTAATGCAGTTCTACTTCCAGCTTAAAGTCTTCTGTCCGTCCAACAGCCCTCCTCACCACAGTTGCACTGTTTTCATACATACCCTGCACCAATCTAACATACTTCTCTGCCACTCCTGACTTTGTCGAACAATACACAATTCCTGTCATAGGCCTATTTGAAATCTACAAAAACACAATGCAGTTCCTTCTGACCTTCCCTTTACTTCTCCATCATCATCCTCAAGGCAAATATTGCATCTTACATGGAAATATCTATAAAGACATAAATTAACTTTTTTATGTTGGTGTCAATCTAGAAGAATTTGTCAAATTTAATTAAATAAAACATTGTTTTGTGAATTTTATCTATTTTTTAACACATTGGTGGGTCATTTAGGACAACGGTGGGTGAAGTTACTTACTTTGTTACTCTTTTGTGTCATCTAGTGGTGTAAAGGGTACATTGCATAGGTATTTACTCCTATTTGCCACCATGTTCTCCTGAAAACAGCCAATAGTACATTCTTATATGTTAATATTTCTGTGACTACACTGTCATTAATCACGTGTGTGTGCATGTGGATCCACAGCACCCTCAGATCCAGAAGAAGTCCCAGTACATCAAGTACCTGTGCTGCGATGACGTCAGGAACCTCCAACAGTGGGTCAACAGTATTCGCATCGCAAAGGTGATAAGAGGGAAGAATGGACTTCAGACAAAAAGTCCTGAGAAACTGACCAACTGACATCTGTCTGTCTCTCTGTGTGTTTATCAGTACGGAAAACAGTTGTACATCAACTACCAGGAGGCCATGAGGAGGACAGAGGCAGCTTACGATTGGTCATCACTGTCCTCTTCTTCGATCAAGTCAGGATCCAGCTCGTCCAGTCTTCCAGGTCTGTCAGTTTATCAGTGTTGGACAAGTCAGACTTAGTGACTTGTTAAGTGTTTTTTTTTTTACCTCAGTCTTGTATTTCAGTTTAAGGTCAGACTTGATTGCAGTTACAAAATTGAATTATAAAATATTGTCAACCCATCACATCCCCAGAATCCCAGTCCAACCACTCCAGCCAATCAGACAGCGGCGTTTCTGAGATGACATCCACAGGCCACACCCGCTCTCAGAGTGTGGTCAGCTCCATCTTCTCTGACGCCTGGAGGAGAGGAACACAAGGAGAGGTTGGTACACACACACACACACTCTCTGCCCCATGTCTTGTCCCTGGTCTTTTTCCCACATGTCTCCTCTGTTTCCTGTCAGCGATCAAAGGTGAAAAGTCGTATGCCAGTTCCTCTTTGTGCAGGAGGAGGAGGAGGAGGGAGCGGAGGTTAGACAGGAAGTGATGTAACAGGCATGTTTCTAGTTGGACTGCAGCTCTTTAAACTGGTTGACGTAAATCCTAGTGAGGATCAATATTTTTAATAGATAATAAAAGTCAATTTGGGACTTATATTTTGAAAATCTCTGAATTAACTTTTAGACTCAGACTTTACTTGAGTTTAGATTGATATTTAAACAATGTCTGCGTTAGTTAAGCCTTTCTGGCCTGTTCTCCAACGTTTGTCTAAATGTATTGCTATTTTTTAAAGCTGACTTCCTGTTACACCCAAACTAGAAACTGAAGTTTTGCTGTGAACAATACTGAGCTTTGGCTGTATCATAAAATAACTAATTTTATAAACAATTTCATCATACTTTAAATTCCTGGATACCTTTGAACTTTTGATTTTGGACAAGAATCTGACTTGATCTTTTACCCAGCCTTCTGCCCTTCTTAAAATTTACTTTCTCATGGAAAATGTTTTGTTTATGACAAAGCTGCAGTTCAGCCATGGTGTGGTCCTAACCTTTTTGCTGTGATGGAATGTTCTAACCAAGGAAACTGAGATAGATATGAAACTTCCTGATACGTGATAAGAAAGTATGGTTTGACGATAACAATGTTGATATGTTAGTTAACAATGTGTTAAATGCCACAGGGAAGAAGTGGTTTTGGGGTTTGGATTGTGAACATTTTCAGTTTGTCCAGAAACTTCACTGGTTTAGTTTCTGGACAAACAGTTAGAACCAAGGCTACTGTACATAGCTCAGCCTGGTATCTCTCCAAGTAAAATACATTTCACCAAAGATTCATCGTCTGAAACGGTTCAAAAGTGAATTTTCAATTTTCAGAAATAACCTGGATGGAAGTTCTGATGACATAAAAACCATGCTTGTGAGAAAAGCCTAACACTTGCATGGTTGGGATGTGCTAAATATTTTCTTTCATATTTTTGTTAGTTGTTTATTATAATTATCATTTATCCAATTTCCTAATATAAAAGTAATAGCCAAAAATTAAGTGAAAATAATTTTGGTCTTTCTGCATTTGTTTTCTCATTTCCAGTCTTCAGCTAAATCGATTAACTTTGGTGCTTCTCTAATTTCTGCGGTTTTCTTTAGCAGACCCCTGTTGTGTTTTTTTGTATTTTCAGTAGGGATGTCCGGTTATAACTTTTGCAGATATCCGATTTTATCATAATACTTAATTTTTTAGTACCAATATCGTCCAATACCGACATATGTCACAGTTTACCCCCAAAACTGAGCTAAATGTCTCCAAACCTTATATGATTCCAGTAAATTTGGCAAAACCCAGATATTGTGTTTTCAAAATTTTATTATCGGAGGAATAATAAATATCAATCTTACTGATATCACATTGATATGCTAATGTCAGGCTAATAATATCGGCTCATCGATATAATCGGACATCCTTAACATTCATGTGTTTGGACAGTGCTGATGTTCAATGTAATTTTTCATCTTTCTTCTCGGCCCCTGCTCCGCCGTCCCTGCCTCCAGATGATGAGGATCGATCCTATCAGTAGACCCATCCCCATACAGATCCCCAGCATCTCTCCTCAGCCTCTGTCTTTGTCTCAGCCTCAAACTCCGCCCTCCAGGACCAGCTACACCGACGGTCTCATGCAATCTGACGATTCCTCCCCGTCTCCGCCGTCACCTCCTCCACCTCCGCCTCCTCCTCCTGTGTCGAGTTTAGCTCATCAGCCGACGCCTGCCTCCTCCTACGTCAAGTACAGCACCCTGGCTCGTCTGCAGAACCAGAACCAGACCAGGTCTCAGCCTCAAGGTGTTCTTCCAGTCCAGTCCTCCAAGACAAACTACAACACCCTTCCAGCCGTTTACAGCTCCTCCCCTCCTCAGCCTCCATCCCCTCCTCCACCCCCTCCACCTACAGAACCCGCTCCTGGTTCAGCCATGGCTGCACTAAAGTTTGGTCTGTGCAGTCCGTCTGCTCTGCCTCCACCACCACCAGTGGAGGAGGAGGAGGCTACCACGTACCTCCCACCTCCTCCACTTGACAGCATGGAGACCAATGAGCTGCCGCCTCCGCCTCCTCCAGAATCAATGCCCAACTCTTGCCCTCAGCTTTCCAATGCTGGTCTACAACAGTTCCTGGCACAGAAGTTTCCAAACATGGTGTACGATTTCACCCCTTCGGTGCCTGATGAAGACAATGTTCCTCCTCCTCCTCCCCCTGAACCGTCATCCGCTGCAACTCTGCAGCCTCACCGCCCTGTCTCTCCTGGAGGGCCTCCTCCTGCACCTCCCAAATTCTTCACTGGTGGTTTCCCTCCTCAGACTGCTCCCAAACCTTCCGGTCCTTCGTCTCTGCCTCTCGCCCTCTCACCTGTGTCTCCAACTCCGCCTGGGAGCAGCAGCGGTCACGGATCTTTCAAGAAGCAACAAAGTTTCTCCACTGGACATTCACCCAATCAGCCTCCTCCAACTCTTCCAAAGCAGCACAGCCTGTCCTCCAAAAACCTGGCCCTGTCCCCATCTGCCACCTCCTCTTCAGTTTCCATCGCAGCTGCTACCTCCTCACTGGTCAAACAGATTGTCAATCAGTTTCCAGGAAATGCTTCCTCATTATCTTCTCCTACTCTTCCTTCCTCAAACTCCATCGAAGGTTCCAAATCCAACACTCCTCAGTCTCCTCCAGCTGTCAAAGCCAAACCAAAGTGGCAGCCAGGAGGAGTTGTAGCTCCACAGTCTCCAGAGTTCCCACCACCCCCTCAGGACGGCTCCTCGGGAGATTTCCCACCTCCTCCTACATCTGCATCCAGTACGGGGTCTCCTATAAAGAAGTCGCCATCGGCAACATCAACAGGATCCATCAAGCGAGGACCTCCTCCAACACCACAGAGAGCCTCCTCTATGAGGTCCAGTTCAGGAGAGACGCAGGAGGAGAGACCGAAAAAGGTGGAGAGCCTGGTGAACAAATTTGGCCAACTTCCTCAGACGGGAACCTCCTCTAGCTCTTCTTCGGCAACTGGTTCTCCTTCAAAGGAATCAAATGTTCCTCCTCCACTCCCCAAACCGGGCAAGTTGAACTTGGCCAACCTGCCCTTGGTGCTCCAGGGTCTACAGCACCACCAGTCTTCAGACTTCCCATCACCTCCTCCACCACCTCCACCTTCGCAGCCTCACCACCTGGAATCATCTCCTGATTACTTCCCTCCTCCTCCTAGTGACTTCGAGCTCTTCCCACCTCCTCCTCATCCCTCAGAGTTCCACCACCCTCCTAAAGTTGCCGTGGTGAACCCTCAGCCTCAGATGCAGCAGCACCAACTGCCAGCCGTCCCCACCATATCATCTTCCTCCTCATCGTGGAAACAGAGCTCTCTTAAAAAAGGAGCCGTTCCTCCTCCTTCGCTGAACCGCCGATCGAGCAACACTTCCCAGTACGACAGTACAATTTCAGTTCCTCTATCTCCACCTCCTTTGTCACAGACCCCACCGCCGTCCCTCTCCACCTATTCCCCGTCCTCAGCCGTCCCTCCAACCTCTCCGAAGTCAGCTGGGCCCAGCTCCCTCACACTTAAGCCTCACTTCCTGGAGGACCTTAACCGCACCCTGAAGAGAAAGTCCATGTCTCGCCATGGCTCGCTCACCTCCAACCAACTCGTCCCCTCTACCAAAATGGAGCCAGTGGGCACTATGGACGACATGGCGCTCCTGCCGCCTCCTCCACCGGAGCTCCTGCACCAGCAGCAGCAGCATGGCGTTCGAGGACAATCCCACACGCTGTCTCGTCACCATGCCCACTCCCAGTCCGCCAAACACACCAACATCTCAGGCTATGCAACGCTGCGGCGGGGTCCTCCACCTGCTCCGCCCAAAAGGGACCAAAGCACTAAACTGACCAGTGATTGGTAGATGAGCGGCGAGGACATTGAAAACCCTGGGGTGCTGGGTAAGCTAGCTCCTGCAGAAGAATCCTTCAGCGTTTCCTTGTCCTGAAAGCATCCGTCCTTTTGGAGAACTGAATATTCCTAACTCATTCCTGTAATCCTCATTATGAATATCATTAGCTCTACATGTTTAATCCAATGACATGAGTTTAAAAATCCTATACAGATGTATATAAATACAGTATATACATGTATATCTGTACCGAGCAAAGCCAGAAGAATCACCTATCCAGCGTTTTTTTCAACAAAGTCTCCTAAGCTTTGCGTTGAATGATATTTGAGAAAGAAGCAACAGACGCAGCTTGTTGCAAGAGTTACTGGTAACTGGTACTGCATGGAGCCGCGGAGAGGAAGACGGAACGTGGTAGGCAGGAAGAAGGGACGAGCGGAAGGATGCAGAAGTGTGTACAGAATAGATGGAGGACTCCTGTAGCCTTGGAGTGTTGTCATTTATTTCAACCTTCTTTGTGTGTCTGTTTTTATATAAGATTATTTAATACTGGAAAGATATTGTTATTATAATAATTTTAAGTTTTTAAAAAAGAAGTGTAAGAAGAAAATAAGTTTGTCCTGGACTCGGGTCTGTGTGTTTTCCCAGTAATAGGATGAAGTGTTTGCCTGGTTGCACTCATTTTGTTTGTCTGTAGCTAATTTGACGTTGGAACTTGTTTTTGTCTCTACATTCAGAGCTGATTCCATATTTGTTTTGGAAGGTTGGAAGGTGTGCTCAGACTGCAAGAGGTTTTAGGATCCAGATTCGTTTGGATTTTAATTTCTGGTACAAAGATAGCTGAACCAGAGGGAAACACTCATCGTATTCCATGTCTTCCCTTCCCTCTTCTTTTCACTCAAGCAGACATTTTGATCTTTCGCAAATATCACAAAAACCTTACTGGAAACCTCTGGCTGTCTGATCGCTGCCCCCTGTCCTTAGATGTAGGTAGACCTGAATGCTTCTCTGGGTTCAGTATGCTTGGATTCTGAAACTCAGTTATTTAAGTATAGTAAAAAAAAAAACATGCAAGAAATATAATTACAGGTAAAATGCAATGTAACAAATACGATACAGTGATGTTGCGTAGCATTTGTATTGATATCTTGAGTGTGTAAGGAGCCAAAGTATTGTCCACATTATGAGTGGTCCATGTTGGATCAAGTGTTATTAGTATTTTTTCCTGAAATCAGACAATGCGAGAACCAAAAATAACTGCAGTTTGAAAGAAAGAAATAACTCATCTTAAAATTATAATCCCATTTAAAAATGAAAAGTCTTGGCAGGATTGAAATTTCCTTGCTATGTTTAGTCATCTGTAAAACTTTCAATTGAGATATGGTACTAGATGAACTGATCTTCCCATCCAGAAGCATTACTAAATCCGCTGAAGTACTTCAGGTTTTCCTACTCAATGTAGCATCACTTTGAATTACAACAGCGCCACCCTGCTGCCCTACAGATGTTTTTTGTTTTTGATTTAAATTTCCACAGGATTTCAGGTTCGTCAGCTCTGCCATTGATGTTTTTTTTTCGTTGGCTTGTAGACCGAGCAGCTCATTGCTCCAACCAAGTGTCTCGACAGAAGAGGGTAATTCTCCCTACGCCAGTGAACAAATGAGTTGATTGTTCGTCAACTGAATGGCTGGTCCATCACTTTGCACATTTGTTTTAAAAAGGTGCTTTTCCGCTCAGAGTGTTTTCACCCAGGGCCACAGCAGGGTTCCTTGGCCAGGTTCTAGTGCAACCGCTTAAGCGTCTGTACTGCTCTACGGCCGCTCCTCAAATTCATGGTAAAAAGGAACAACAAACCTACAAGATGACCAACCAACCTTCAGCTGGTTCGCTGGGCCGCTGTAAAACAACTGAGTGGAGTGTGTGATCAAAACAACCGAGGGAACAAGTGCCTGAAAACCAAAATGCCCAAAACTGAACTCAAATCCAACTGAGTCATGTGACACTCTGATTTGTTTTACTGATGAGCCTACAATAATAAAACACATCATATTGAATCCAATTCAGGTGACCTCCAAAATGACTTTTGCTGGTTTCTAACAAAGTGCTTAGATTTTTCCTGTCAAACAAAACCTGTGAAAGCACTTTAAAAAAAATGACACTAAGCAACAACTCAAAGTCACTGTGGAAATGATTGAGCATTTAATCGAAGAAGTTTTGGTTCTGGATTTAACAAAATTGTAACATTACAGTTATCATCCCATCAGTCGATCTACATTATTTCTAAACTTCTGTCCCAGGTCACGTTAAGAACAAACTCTTCATCTATTTATGCTTCATTACAATAAAGCTGTACCTTCACCTTTTTTTGTACCTAATTTTATTTTATTTTCATGTGCAATCACATAGTTGTCATATAAATGTTAAATTTCAGATGTAGTTTTTTTTTTCCTTATGTCCTTTTTGTGACATTATTATGGGGAAGTAAGAAGGACACACAGGTCAATAACTAAAACTCCTCATCCTGGTGTATTTTAGTGACTCTTCATTACAAATGTGTAAAATTCAATACCTTAATTTGTCTTCTTTTCCACATGATGGACATTCAGCAGAGCTACTGACTCTGACTGGTGTCAAACCTGCTGTTACATTTCAAATAAAGGAGAAATTGAGTCAAAACACAGTAAATAGTTATGGTGGCTTTTATTCTCTATAAATGTGGTTCTTCTCAGACTAGAAGTCAAGAAAGTCAGGGATGAAGTAAGAATAAACTTTTTTCACCTAGTTTACCCTTAAGGTCAGACTATAGCAAAACTCAATTTTGGTGATAGTCTTATATGACTAGAAATTATGGTTTTTGGTGTTAATAGAGAATAAAATAAGTTGCCAGGAAATTTTTGGGCATTAACTTCCATTTTGAGGCATTTTAGGTACTTCTTGTTTTTCACCAAAATTTAAATAAGTCAAAGCTATAGCCATACAAATTTTGATATTTGAAATTATTTAAATTTAAATATTATATTAATATATATTAATATAATATTATTTATTATTTTAAATGATCATAAATTAACTTTTGTAGTTATTAGCACAAGTTGGCAGCATATCTGAGGCAATAAACATGCAATTGGGGCCATTTTGGGCAACTTTTATATGTACCAATATTTGAGGGTGATATTTTTAAATTATCAGAATTGATTTTTGAAGTAATTAAGTTACACCATTTTGGACTATTTTAATTTTCACAAATTTTTCCAGGCGATAAGGCTATAAAGCCTTAACACTTTCGGTGATAATTTTAGTTATTATCATAAATTACTGACTTGGCAGCATAATTGGGGCAATAAACTTGTAATTTAGGCAATGGTCAGAAATGACCATTTTTGGAGTTATTAGCACAAATAAATGACTTCAAAGTACAATTGTGGAATTTTTGGCCTTTTTGAGCAAATTTTTTAACCAATTTATCCATTTAATAAGGTCATAGCCTTACCACTTGTGGTCAAAATTTGACATGTTTAGAAATGATCACTTTTTGAATTATAAGCATAAAACGAAAGACTTGTCAGCAAATATGAGCCAAAAAATTGCAATTTAGACCATTTTAAGCCATGATATTTTTACACGTGCAAATATGACATTTTTTGGTGTAAATACCAAAAACGAATTACTTTGCAGCAAATATGGGCC